>CAMOHE010041821.1:0-45870 GCA_946598075.1 Artocarpus hirsutus
CCAATACTTGCAGACAGCGCTACATCGGATCACAGATCGCTCATCTACGACTCGAATTAATATTTCAATAAGCAGATCATATCTAAGACTATAAATGGCTGATTCCGCTTTTGCTTCTCTCCTCCTCTTTCTGTTATCACTTCTCTCACTAATACTAATTTGCTGCTGCTGCTGCATATTGAACATGACGATTGTCTCTCGCTGTCTTCCTCTTATTATCATTATTACAGGACCTGCGCATATATAAGTATAATTATGTTAGTTTTTACATTCTAATCTCTTTGGTCATCACACACAGCCTATGTTTTTGTAAAACAAATTGCAAAAACCACAAAATGACAACAGTTCACACACGTAAGCTATTTTTTATTCTTTTGGTTCTTATAGCAAAAAGGTAAAAAAAAATGTAACTGAACGGGAACACATATACCACTACCACTAACAACATACCATGGATTCCTAACTAACTGGAATATCATATTTTGTACGTAGTAGCGTTTTAATCTTACGGGATAAAAATGATCTTCCCATTAAGGGTGTTCATAAATTAGATTTCATGGATGTAAGGTTAATTCACAATCCAATTTAAAACCTTCGGAATGAAAAAATCCTAATCCGTAATCCCATTCAAAACCTTTTTATTAGATTCACAGATTCACAGATTAAACTGACATTTTAAAAATAAACATATTGGAGACCAATTTGTTTAGGATCAAAAATTAAAATAAACAATTCATAATATAAAATAACTTACTAAAGATAAATTTGTTACAACCAATTATAAAGACAAACTAGTTTCAAGAAACCTTTAAATAAAGTTTTTTTTTTAAAAAAAAAACTCAAAATAAAGTACTGTTTATTTATCAATTCAAAATTATAAGACATATAAATATATATATACATATATATATGGGGTTTAGATTGACGGATTAGACGGATTAAGAATTCCTTAATCTGTAATCCAATTTAAAACTTTCCAATTGGGTTTTTTTCAATTCGTTATAATATAAGACTCTTCTCAATAGCAGATTTTACGGATTAACAGATTTCGTGAATACTCTTAATATCTTTCTCACATGAAACCCACCCAAAATAAATAAATAAATACATAAAAATGAAAATAAAAACAGTGAAAACCAAACAGTGCTAAAAACTGAAATAAAAGGCTAGCAACCTCTATAACTAGTCTAATGTACTAAATCATTCAACAAGAAGGGAACGAGAAAGTCATTTGAGTAGAGAAAGCGATTAACAAAATGCTCATTAACTGTTATTTTGCACCAACAAAATATTCAGAGAGAAATTGGAAGATAAACTGAAAATGCCTAGGCAAAATAGCATAAGCGTAGAGCAAGAATATAAAATTCTCTAAAATAAGAAAATCAATGTATACGAGTTCAAAGGTATATAAATACTAGAAAGTGCTAGACCGAGAGGCTTTGAATGAGAGAGTCATGCGTCGAGCAAGAAGAGGCGGTGGGCTGGGTAAGGGAACTGGGATGGGAGACCTCGAGCGGTGGCTAGAGCGAATTAAAATTGAAAGTAAAAGAAGAGATGAATGGAGAGATAATTCAAATGAAAACCCTACAGCTATCTATGGCTATTTAGTCTATGGGGTATATGGGCTTAGTTTATGGAATATCGAGTCAGAGCGTGAGAATCCTAATCTAAATTGGTTAACAATTAATCATTGCTAACATCCGTCAATTTCAAGGCATTATCGTTTTACTAAGATGATACCGTTTTTATTAATTATTGCGTTTCTATCAAAAGTCATCGTTTTCTAAGCCACTGTCATTTAAAAGATAATCAGTATTCTCATCGCAGTCCTTTTTTTTAGGGGAGTTTTGTTTTCTTTTGGTACTACTAATAATGGAAAATCATAAATAATTCTCTATTTTTAGATGTTTGTTAGTGTTTTCAATTGTTTTTGAAAATGTTTATGCACTCTTTAGAGGTATGATAAAAACCAAAACGTTTTCTAAATGACATTTGTTTAACAAATGTTTTGAAAACAAAAAAAAAATAGTGAGAATGATTTTTTTAAGGAAACAGAAAACTGTAAAAAGTTAGATTTTGCAAACTTTATCTAATGTTCCTTGATGATGTAATCTTGTCTTATAACATGAGATAAGGGTGACAATTCGTCCTAATAGGTAATGTTTATGTCAATTCATTTATCAATTATGTCAGAAAACATCAACCCAAACATGACCCATATATCAAATGTGTCAAAAAATATCAATCCAAAACGACTCATTTAATAATCGCGTTAATCATATCAACCTGTCAAACCCGTTTAAATTTGTATATTGAATTAATAATTGATCAAACTATGACTTATTTAACATGATTAAGACATATATAATAGATTTATTGACCACTTTATCAATTGTTTTTAGATTACCTATAGATTTAAAAATTCATAATATTCATATTTAATAAAAGTAAGTAATTTTTTTTATGCATCATATAAATATTCTATCATATCATATACAATAGTTTCAAATCATACGCGTAGTTAATCATATTATTTCTTGATAATCGTATTAGGATAGCCAACTCCACTCAATACATTTAATAATTGTATTAATTGTGTCAACTTGTTATTGACTTAAACTATTTATATTAAGTCTCATGCCCTTTAACTTCGTGCAGATTTCGTTTACACATGCCCAAATCAATGCAACTAATTGTAAAATAAAAATATCACAAACATACAAATAGGATAAGTATGATTGTGGTTTATAATCATTATGTTATGAAATCATTGCATAATTGAAAATACACAAACTTTCGATGGTTATTACGTAAAAAGTTTGATATGTTATCAAGCACTGATCCCATGACTAGGTGAATCAATATGTGGACATTCAAACCATCAAGTGGGGTGGATCCGGAGTAGATCTACGGCTTGGCCCAGATGGAGGAACAGGCGTTCCCTTGGGCTTCATGCTAAACCAAATTTGATTGCCGTCCAAGAGGGATGGATGGTCAGGAGTTGTTCCTCGGCTGGGCCCAGATGGAGGAATTGGGCTTCCTTTGGGCCTTATGGTGAACCTTAATCTGTTGTCGTTTACTGAGATTAGTCTTGCGTCTGTGGAATAGGAGGAAGAGCCTAGAATTACAAGTATCATCAGCACATATGCCATACAAAACGACATTGACTTTTTAGGATTATTTGCCATCCCCATTTTTGTTTCTTTTTCTATGGCCTTGGAGAATGAGGATTTCTGGGCTCTCTTGCTCTTTAAATAATAACAGTTTCCAAGTCCATTATTAGGAATGTAAATCTTTTATTAGAAAATAAATATTGGCCATTCAATATTATAAATGGATCAGATTTGTTACTTCATTTCGTTATCTTAGTGATGCTTAAATCACAAAAAATTAATTAACAGCATATTGTTAGCATAAAGGTCATCCAAAACCTCACTGACTTCTTACCATATAATTTTCCATAACCATTTTTGTTTCTTTTACATGTTCAATGAGGAATGAGAAATAATTGCCAAATTCCTTTATTATGAATGTAAATCTTATGTTTTTTTTAGAAAATGAATATTGGCCATTCCATGTTATATTTGTTTCCTAATTTTCGATTTCATTTTGGATTCTCATTGACATACGAAAATCACACAATGCATTATTATTATTATTATTATTATTATTATTAATTTTAATGATTCATATCTTGGTAGTAATATAATTCAATTGTGGACAGTTTTTTTTAAACATGAAAATCCAATTCAATTACGAATTATTGCATGGAGAACTCAAGCTTGTCTGCTCAATATCATTTATCTGTACATTTATATTAATACTTTTTTGTTTAGATAAAAATTGAAAGTAAAATAATGGAAATATATATTTATACATTTGCTTATGATTTGGTTAGATTAGTGTCATTATCCAATTACATCAATTTACTTAATCCTAAACTCGTGAAATTGGTGAAGAACTCACTAATCAGTACACTGTTAAGAGCTCCCCTTGATCACGCAATCTATAAGATAATGTTGGCATTGGATATTGACGAAGAGAATATCAGAAGTTATGGAAGTTAATTATGATGATTTTAATGATAAATTAAAGGCAGGGAGCTGATCCGAAAATTATTCAGCTATTGGGAAGAAAACCAAATCCATTCGAATTTTCTTAAAGGCGTTTTGGTTTTTTTGAAGCGAGCGATAGCGAGCTATCTCTTTTTGTCCTAAAGCTGGTACTTGGTAATTCACACTACAATAAAAAGGAGTTTTTGCAACTTTTATTAGATGGCGGTTTAGCAAGAAACCGTCATCTAAAGTCACACGATATTTATTAGGTCTAAATGTCGTGTACTTTAGACAACGATTTCTCAATAGCTGTCATCTAACGTTAATCATTGGACGGTAGTTTATGATGCTTGATAATCATCTTGCCCACTCAAATATCAAACCTAACTCTTAGCACCATTGTCCCCTCTTTTTCTTTCTCTCTCTCTCTCTCTCTCTCATTTGTCTCAAATCTTCACCATCCTCTCTCCTTCCCATCACAAAGCCCAACCACAAACACCCATTGCCACCCCTACTATGGATACTCCAAAAGCCCCACCGTCACCGTGCTCTGTCGCCACCATGAACTTCTGCATATCACCACCCTCCATCACCATTGCTGCAACCCGTTCAAAATGATAACTCTATAAAATAGAGTTATTTTACCATATTTTTATGTACAAAATTGGATTTGTCTTTGAGATTTTACTTTGTTTTAATTTATTTTGTGTTTTTTAGTTTAGTTTAATTTTAATTTATTTTGTTTTATTTTGATCTAGTTTGTAATTAGCTTTGTTGTATTGTAAATAGTTTGATTCTCAAGTATGTATTTAATTAAGATTTGGGTAAAAAAAATGTAATAAAAATTGTGTGGTTCAGTTTTGAAGAGAAAAGAAAAGCCAATCAGGCCTAAGACATGTGATATGCAACTTAGCAAAACAAAACAACTAAGTGACTCCTCTTTGCACTAATTTAGTGCTCAAATACAAGGGTGGCACCCAACTCTGTTGTTGACATTTGAGTAAGCAACAATCAAATATATTTTTTATTGATGAATTAAGCCATTCCAAGGCTATATATAGACGGTGCAAATTGAAGGCTGGAGACATCCCACAGCTTCCTAAGCTCTAATTAATAAGAGAGCTTCTTTGCTCTCAGGAGCAATACTCCGAAGGAAGGAAAAAAAAAAAGAGAAAAAGAAAAATATAAATAAAAATATTTTCTTTTATTTTGAGTGTTTTGAGAGTTAGAGAGTGTTGTATGTGGAAGGAGAGCCCCCCAAAACTTGTTTACATTCCGGGTCATCTCTAAATTCTATCTTTTGTAATATGTTAATTTTTATGTTAATATTTATGTAGCATGCTTTATTATCATGTTTTAATTTTATTTTCGTTGGATTTGTGATTTAATTTTAATTATGAACATTTTATTAGTTAAATTATATTATTGTGAATCTCATAATTATTTTAAGTATTTACACTATACTTAATGCTTTTAAGATTTGTGATTTAAGACCATGTGTAAAATACCATAAATTGAATGTAAATTAGAGATATACTTACATGGTTTGTATGGTCATAATAAGAATTACTACAGATTATAATGAACTTAGGCATAATTAATTCACGTGAGATATAGTGCATGTTTATGCTTAAGTATATTTGGTGTAACTCGAAAAAGAGCACTAAATACGATGGGAAATTCAACCATCAATACAGTATGAGACAATTATAATAATATGTTTAATTAAATAGGATCGAATTAATTTTAGCGAAATCATAATTCCCAAGGATTTTAGGATTTTTTTTATTTTGTTTAAATTCTCTTATTAAATTTTATTTTATTTTCTTTAAGTTTAAAATTTAGATTTTTATTGTTCAAATAATCTTGGAGTTAATAAAATTTTGACACTTGATAAACATTAACACAATCCTCATGGAAACGATACTTTAAGTCATCACTTTATTATTTGTTACGATTACGTGCACTTGCATATTTGAATTTCCACATTAAGTTTTTGGCACCATGAATTAGTGCCATAAAGCTAGTTAATGGCAAGACAATGGCACCTTGAATTAGTGCCATAAAACACTTGTAACACCCAAAATTAAACCTACTCATAAGTGGAGGTTAATGGAGGTCATAAACCTCATGTTGTAGCACCCAAATGCATGCCATTATGCTCATAAAACCCAAAATTAAATCTCATCAATTTTGGCTTGTAACACACCCCATGAATTGCCTATATAAGGGAGTCTTCACAAAATTGTAAACACACATAAAAAAGCTCAAGGTTTTCTTTTGTTTTCAAGTTGTAGCTAGTGGTAGACAAGTTTTGGTGATAGAGGGAAGAAGTGGTTTCAAGTTTGTTAGAAACGGTATTCGATAGTGCTCAAGATTCTGTTGCAAGTCATTGTATCTTGGGAGACAGACATTTGTCGAATCCTTGCACACAACTAGAATGGATGAATCTGTTTTAAGGAAAGCATGAGCCTCACATGCCTTGACTTTTTTTTTTTCAAATTATCCACATTAATTCAGTTGACGGTTTTGTTGTACTTGTCTCTCTGATTTGTAATAATTTCAAATGTAACTTGTTCATTTTTATACATATTACATGCAATATTGCTAACAATCTTAAAACAAATTCTAGCTTCTTTTGATGAAAAACAGGTTCATTGGAGTTGAAGAACCAGTTTACATAATTTTAAACATAGTTGTTTTGTGTTGTTCTTTTACATTCTGGATATATATGTATCTATAAATATATTATTCACATATACATATACATATACATATACATATACATATATATATAAAACGGTACAAGTTAAAAGTTATAATTATATATCTTATATACGTTTTACTTATATACTTAATAGTTTACGTTTTTTTTTATAAAATAGAAAACGTTATATAATAGTTATATAAACGTTATATAATGGTTTTGTTTTTATAAACGTTTACGTGTTTATATTATAAACGTTATATATATATATATATATATATATATAAAAGAATGTGAATTTATCTATGGTATAAATTCTAAGACTTGGGCTTTGGTATTTTCAAAAATAGGTGATAACATGAATGTTGTTCTAACTGAGAATGTTCCAACTAGGAGCACTTCTAAGACATCGGTGTTATCTCCTTAGTTTGATGCCTTGACCTTGACACAATCTTTGTCGGTTTCGGTTCCTGTGAACAACAATGAGAAACCTAAAAAATTCAATGGATTGAATTTCAAAACTTGACAACAAAAGATATTGTTTTATTTGACAACACTGAATCTTGCGAGATTCTTAAAATATGATCCTCGTACTATTAAAGAAGATGAAACAGATGCTTAAACTTTGCTTACTGTTGAAGCGTGGAAGCATTCTGACTTCTTATGCAAGAACTATATTTTTAACGGCTTGATTGATGCACTTTATAATGTGTATAGTCAGAAAAAAAATGGCCAAAGAATTGTAGGAGTCTTTGGACCATAAGTACAAAATAGAATATATTGGTGCTAAAAAGTTCATAGTTGGACGGTTCATGAACTATAGAATGGTGGATTCCAAGATTGTAATCGATCAAGTTCAAGAACTGCAAATACTAAGTCATGAAATTCATGTAGAAGGAATGGCAATTAGTGAGTCATTCTAGGTAGTTGCAATTATAGAGATGCTACCCCCTACGTAGAATGATTTTAAGAACTATCTAAAGCACAAGTGTAAGGAGATGAGTGTTGAAGATCTTATTGTTCGACTTTGCATTGAGGAAGACAATAAAGGATCTAAGAAAAAGCTCTTTAACAAGTCTGTTGCCAAGAAAAATATGGTGGAGCATGATAGAATGAGAAAAATAAGTTGGGGTTCAAGCTAGGACCTAAGGGAGGAATTTCAAATAAGCAAAAATTCCAAGGGAAGTGTTTCAACTGTGACAAGCTAGGTCACAATTGGTATATTGTAGGCTGCTGAAGAGGAACAAAAAGAAATAGGCCAAGATGGTGAACACCATTACACAAGAAGTGTCAGACATCAGTCTTTCTATTGTGGTCTCTAAAGGAGCCCACATGGTGGACTCCATCCCAAAAGAGTGATGGCTAGACACTGGCGCCACATGCTATGTTTGCTGTGATAGAGCTGCCTTTACTAAACTCATACTATCAAATTCTAGAAAGAAGCTATATATGAGCAACTCTGCCACATCTAAGATCAAGGGCCAAGGGAGGGTATGTCTAAAAATGACATAAGGCAAGGAAGTCAAGCTACAAAATGTGTTGTATATGCTTGATATCCGAAAAAATCTCATCTCTGGAATTATGTTGAGTTCACATGGCTTCAAGATGGTTTTTAAGACTGATAAAATAGTTTTGACCAAATGTGGGGTGAATATGGGAAAAGGGTTATGTGAAAGATGGGATGTGGAAAATGAATGTAATGGTTGTTAAGCCCAATTCCATCAATAAAAATAAAAAGTCTTCCACTTGTATGCTTGAGTCTCCTAATTTATGGCATGGTATACTAGGTCATGTTAATTATGATACTTTGTACAGACTAATTAACTTGGATCACACACCTACATTTAATATTTATCCCAAACATAAGTGTGAAATATGCGTAGAAGCAAAACTAATGAGATCTTTGTTCCAAACGATTGAGAGAAATACTCAGCCACTTGATTTGATACATAGCAATGTTTGTGACTTAAAATTTGTTCCAACTTGAGGTGGGAATAAATATTTTGTCACATTCATAGATGACATTCATAGATGATAGCACAAAATATTGCTATGCTTATTTGCTTAAAAGCAAAGATAAAGTTATAGAGAAATTTGCTCTCTATAAGCAAGAAGTTGAAAATCAACTTAATAAGAAAGTTAAGATATTAAGAATAAATTTGTTCAAATTAGAGATAAGAATAAATATTTTGTCACATTCATAGATGATAACACAAAATATGGCTATGTATATTTGCTTAAAAGCAAAGATAAAGTTATAGAGAAATTTGCTTTCTATAAGCAAGAAGTTGAAAATCAACTTAATAAGAAAGTTAAGATAGTAAGAATAAATTTGTTCAAATTAGAGATAGGAATAAATATTTTGTCACATTCATAGATGATAACACAAAATATGGCTATGTATATTTGCTTAAAAGCAAAGATAAAGTTATAGAGAAATTTGCTCTCTATAAGCAAGAAGTCAAACACCAACTTATAAGAAAATTAAGATGGTAAGAAGTGATCGTGGTGGGGAATATGTAGAACCATGTAGTGAATTTTGTATAATATGGTATTATTCATGAGGTCACGCCACCCTGTTCACCTTAGTCAAATGGTGTGGCTGAACATAAAAATCATACCTTAAAGGATATGATGAATGCGATGTTAATAAGCTCTGGATTGCCACAAAACATGTGGGGGGAAGCCATTTTGTTGGCTAATTACTTTTTAAATAAGGTACCCTAAAAGAAAGAAGATAAGACCTATTATGAATTATGGAAAGGTAGAAAGCTTTCCTATAAATACTTGAGAGTGTGGAGGTGTCTTGACCTACACCAAAGAAGATGAGAATATGTCCTAAAACAGTTGATTGCATCTTCATTGGTTATGCGCACAACAATAGTGCATATATGTTCCTTGTGTATGAATCTAAAAACCTTGAGATTCACAAGAAATAATGGAACCTAGAAGTGCATCATTTTTTGAACATATATATCCTTGTAAATCAAAAGGGGACTATCCAAGTGCATTTAAATGAACATTTGAGACTATTGAAGAGAATAGTAAGGATCACCAAGAAGTTGAAACTAAAAAAGAAGAGGAAAAGCCTAGAAGAAGCAAAAGGATAAGGATAGAAAAGTCATTTGGACCAGATTTTCTGAGCTATATGCTAAAGACTGAACCTCAAACTTTCAAAGAAGTTGTAAGCTCATCTGAGGGTCCTTTATAGAAAGAAGCCATAAAGAGTGAAATTGATTCCATCATGAAGAATTATACTAGGGAATTAGTGGACCTTCCTCCAGGAAGTAAACCACTAGGTTCTAAGTGGATTTTCAAATAGAAAATGAAAGCAGATGGAACACTTGACAAGTATAAGGCTAGACTTGTTATAAAAGGTTATAGACAAAAAGAATCATTGATTACTTTAATACTTATTCTCCTATGATGAGAATAACCTCCATTAGTATGATTTTGGCGATTGCCTCATTGCAGAATCTTAAAGTACATTAGATGGATATAAAGACTGCTGTTCTTAATGGAGATCTTGAAGAGAAAATTTATATGGAACAACCTGAAGGTTGTATTGCTCTAGGACAAGAAAAGAAAGTCTGCAAATTGGTGAAGTCCTTGTATGGACATAAACAAGCACCAAAGCAATGGCATAAGAAATTTGACAGTATCATGATGTTAAATGGTTTCAAAATTAATGAGTGTAACAAGTGTGTTTATGTCAAAAGAACAAACAAAGGATATGTTATTCTTTGTTTATATATTGATAACATGCTAATCGTGGGAAGCAATGATTGGATGATCAAATCTACCAAAGACATGTTGAACTCTAAGTTTGACATGAAAGACATGTGACCTGCTAATGTGATTTAGGGAATCAAAGTGAAAGATCGCCTGATGGACTCATCTTGAGTTAGTCACACTATGTGGACAAGATACTTGACAAAATTAGTAAAAATGACTCTAGCGTGGCTAGAACACTAATTAATATTACTCAACATTTGTCCAAAAAAATAGAGGAGAAAGTATATCCCAGGTGGAATATGTTAGAGTGATAGGCAGTTTAATGTACTTAATGAGTTGTACAAGACCAGATATTGCCTACGTTGTGAGTAGCCTGAGTAGATTTATGTGTAATCTAGGAACTGACCATTAGAAAGTGATTGTTAGAGTACTAAAGTACTTATAATATACTCGTGATTATCGGCTACACTATATAAGAGATTTTGTTGTTCTTAAAGGGTATTCTGACGCAAGTTGGATATCTAATATATAAGATTCTAAAGCTACAAGTGGATATGTATTCACTTTGAGACGCACAACAATTTCATGGAAGTCCTTAAAGCAGATGGTAATAACCAAATTTACTATAGAGTCTGAATTTGTAGCCTTAGATAAAAGTAGCTGAAATGGCTAAGGCATTTCTTGGAGGACATTTCTAAATGGCCTAAACCTATGCCTGTAATATACATACATTGTGATTATCAATTGGCTATTGGCAGGGTACATAATGTAATGTACAACGACTATGTAAGGTCTAAAGAGATTATTACAGATCCATTAACCACATAACTAAATAGAGATCAAGTTGAGAAAAAATCAAGAGGAATGGAACTTAAGCCCATGAAAAAATAGGTCGAAATAATTGAAACCCAACCTTGTTGACTGGAGAACCCAAGATCTAGATTCAATGGGATAACTAGATTGAATAAACCAAGTAGGATCATTGTAGGGGTTACCTCAACCCATTCCTATGATGAAAACAATAATACCCATAGGGAAAAGTTAAGCAGATTGCTTTTAATGATTCTTATGGATCGAATACACTGGGAATTCGAGTGGAGTAATGCAGGTTAATCTTAAAGTAAGAAATCATCTATGTGAAAAAGAAGTGGGGCCGCTTCAAAGGGGAATTGCTAGGGCTCAATTCTTTAGAAACTCTTGTAGAACTAGGAAGATGTTCATGGCCAAAACGAACGTAACCATGAAAACTGAAACTATGTTAGGAAAATATCTATGTGAGGTATGTTATCATTTACACAAACGACAAAATAGTTCAAGGACATTGTGTCTACTAGTCAGCAAATAAAGTAAACATACTTTCACAAGGAAAAGTTCAAGGGTTAACGCCTACCTATCCTATGCAGGTATTAACCATAGAACTCTATCACCGTGTAGTGTCTTTGTTTTCCCTTGTCGTCGGTCAATTTCATTCATGTGGGGGATTATTAGAAACTTAGCTAATAACCATTTTGAGGAGCCATTTTGAAGCATAATTTTGAGTAGGACCCATTTTGTAAAAGTGAAAGGTCTTGGTGGATTTTGAGTTCTCTATCGCGAGGAGATTGGAATCATATATTTATATGCCCAAAATAGTCATCAGGTGAATGAGAAATTGATACTCAAAATATGCCCATTGAGATTTGGATTTTGTTGAAAAGAAGCCTAAATATGAAGTATTACATTGGGTATTACAGCTTGATATGGTTTTTACATGGTTGTACTTTTGTACTTGGGTAAGATGTTGTACCTAAGAGGCTGTTTTAAGTGCATAAAGCTGGTTAATGGCAAGGTAATGGTACCATAAATTAGTGCCATAAATATTTGTAACACCCAAAATTAAACCTGGTCATAAGTGGAGGTTAATGGAGGTCATAAACCTCATGTTGTAACACCCAAATGCATACCATTATGCTCATAAAACCCGAAATTAAATCTCATCAATTTTTGCATGTAACACACCCCATGACTTGCCTATATAAGGGAATCTTCACAAGTTTGTAAACACACACAAAAAAGCACAAGGTTTTCTTTTGTTTTTAACTTCTAGCTAGTGGTAGACAAGTTTTGGTAATAGAGGGAAGACGCGATTTCAAGTTCGCTGGAGACTGTATGTGATAGTGCTCAAGATTCTGTTGCAAGTTATTCTATCCCAGGAGACAGATGTCCATCGAATCCTTATGCACAACCGGAGGAGATGAATCTATTTTAAGGAAAGTATGAGCCTCAGGTGCACCGATCATTTTTTTGCCAAATTTCTGCTTTGATTCAGTTGAAGGTTTTGATGTACTTGCCTCTCTGATTTATAATAATTTAAATTTTAACTTGTTCGTTTTTATCTATATTACATGCAATATTGCTAACAAAATCTCTCACCAGCAACCCATATTTAACATCACTACATCATAATGATCATACTCTTCATTCTAGAAATATGTCACACCCTGAAGTACGGGAGGTGATGTGGCGGTTTAATTAAGTTAATTAAATGAAGATTTAGTTAAAACTTGGGTTTTAGAATTAAAATTTATTAATAAAAATGTGATAATTTAAAAATCTTTTTAAAGCAGGCAATTATAATAACTAAACAAATAAACGTAACAATGCAGACGGTAAGAAGATAATAAAGAAATAAGGAGAAAACGAGAGTGGGTCCCATTGACCCACATTTGTGCACACACATGGTACTGACAATGTTAAATTACAACCACAGTCCAAAAAAAAGAAAAGCGAAGTTAAAGTTATACGTGCCTTGATTTTTATAGTTTAAATAACCTACTGCTTGAAAGTCTCGTCCGTGGATTCTTCTTCGATCCTAAGCTGATATCCACCTAGAGGGGAAAGATTTTAAGACAAATAAAATGTGAGCGAGAGGCTCAATAAGACTATATTTTAAAATATTAATTTTAAATGAAATTTCATTATTCAAATAAATGTATAGAAAACTAACTAGAACAAATAAATAAATAGTTAAAAATTTTAATAAAATTTTATCTTACCAAAACAGTTTATTGGTCGACTAGAAAGAAAACCATTTTCTTTTCTTGGGCAAACCATATATATTTCACCACCGTAGTGGCCTAGTTGGGTTTCAGGACCTACCCCTAAGGTCGCGCACTACACGACTTGATCTCTGATATGGCATCATGCCCTTAAACATAATTATATATCTTTCTATGATTTATTAAAATCTCTTTTTACCAAATATAATCATCTACAATAATTATAAGGTTAATTATGAAAACACCTCAATCTACTACTTAAGAAAACAATCAATAAAATCCTTTTTCTAAGCAATATTCAAAAATGTTTTGATAAAAGTATTTTTAAGGCCAAAATCATTTAAACCAGGTTACCAAGGAAATGGTAGAAGTCCTACCTCAATACTCGTGCCGGTGTCCTATACCCTAACCCCGGTCCGCTATACGTTAGCTCCACGGATCCACGCACAACCTTAAATAAAAACTAGGTCTATTAGTATCTAGCATGAGATATTCTATGTTACTAAATCATCCCATGGTGTCCTAGTGTGCCATTTAGGTTTATAAAATCATTTTACAAAGTTGAAATTTCAATCGGGGTTCAAAACGATGAAAACGGATGAAAAATTACAAAATTTCCACCATGCCAGTCAGCCTAGTTTGGCCGGCCAAACTTTTCCAAGTTCGGCCTATCGGACGGATGAATTCGACCTACCGAACCCTTTGAATTCGGCCTGCCGAACACGAAGTTCGGCCTACCGATCTAGAAAAATTGTAGAATTTTCTAGGCACGGGATTTTGGTCTCCCAAGCCCAAATCTCCATTTCAAGTTATTTTTCTCAATTCTCAGGCATGGGTAACATCAATAGATGATAGAAAAACATCATAAAACACTTTGGTACCAATTTAAACAAGATTTGCATAAAGATTTTGAAAAATACCAAAATTAGAGAAAAATGGAGAAAAATGAAAAATTTTGATTTAAATCCGTTTTTTATCAAACAAAGCTTAAATCCTAGTTGTTCTAAGTTCATCCAACCTAGATTAAAGGTTTTTTAAGCTTGGAAAAGCTTAGATTTTAAAATACCAAGAAATTGGAAAAATTGAAAAAGTTTTAAAATTTAAAAACTAACCTCGAATCAAAGCTTTAAATCGTGTTTATTGTTGCTAAACCGCGTTCCTAAGCCTTCAATCTACTAATCTGAAGCTTGGGATTGATTTTGTTTCAAAAATTTTTTGAGAGAATTTGAGAGAGAAGGAGAGGCAGAGAGAGAGGATGAGTGAACGGGAGAGAGAGGAGAGAAAGGCGAGATAGTGAAGAGAGAAGGGAGAGTAAGAGAGTTTAAATGAAGGAAAACGGTGGGTGGTTTCACTGTATGAAATCCGTGTGCTGCCCACAGTTTTATAAAACATACATTTTGACAAATTGTTTTGTTTCAAAATTTAAAATAGCAATTTAAAATAATTAAAAGTAATAAAAAATCATTAAAATAATAAAAAATTAACATAAATTTATAATCCTTACAAAATGATCAAATTAAGTTTAAAATATTCATTATGGCACACTAACCATTTTACATTCTAATAATACACTTAATTAATTTCGGGGCTTTACAACTCTCCACCCTTAAAAGAAATTTCGTCGTTGAAATTTACAAATCGATTCAAAAACAAAACAAATACAGATACAACTCCCACATATTCAACTTTGACTCCCAAGTGGCTTCATCAACCCCGTGATGCTGCCACACGATCTTAACTAACGGGATCTCACTACGGTACAAGCTGATCACTTTACGGTCGATGATCTGGATCGGTACTTCCTCATACGTCATGTCTTCCTGAATCTATACGTCCTAGAACGAAATAATCTTATCTTGCTCAGGCGGATACTTTTGAAGCATCGACACGTGGAATATGTCATGAATATGCGAAAGTTCCAGAGAAAGGTCAAGTCGATAAGCAACCACACCCACGCGTTGGGTAATTTCAAACGGTCCAACTTATCTTGGCGCAAGTTTTCCACTTACTCTGAATCGTGAGATGCCTTTACGAGGCGATACCTTCAAGAGAACAAAGTCTCCTACCTCGAATTCCAAGGGTCAACGTCTTCTATCCGTGTAACTCTTCTGTCTACTCTGAGCTGCTTTCAATCGATCTCAAATTATGGCAACCTTCTCATTACTATCGTGAATCTCATCTAGTCCAAGGATAACTCTATCTTTCGGTTCAGCCCAACACACCAGTGACCGACATGGTCGTCCATATAATGCTTCGAACAGTGTCATACTAATACTCAATTGATAGCTATTATTGTATGCAAACTCTGCCACATGCAAATACTTCTTCCAGTTCCTGCCAAAGTCCAATGCACAAGCATGCAACATGTTTTCAAGAATCTAAATACCCCGCTCAGATTGCTCATTAGTCTGAGGATGAAATGCTGTGCTGAAATTTAAATCTATACCCAAGGCCTCCTCAAAGCTTCTCCAATACTTGGCATTGAATCTGGTATCTCTAGCCAATGTGATAGACAAAGGAACTTCGTGCAATCTTACTATGTTCTACATATATAATTCCCCAAGAACTCTCCTCAAACAAGTCGACCTAAACGGAATGAAATGAGCTGACTTCATTAATCTGTCAACCACGACCCAAATCGCATCATGTCTTTGCTTCGTCCTCGGTAATCTGGTAAGAAAATCCATCGTCACGTGCTCCCATTTCTGTCCTAGAATAGGAGGTGGCTGAAGTTGACCTGTTGGCTTCTGATGTTTGGCTTTCACGTAAAGATAAGTCGTACACTTGGCCACGTATTCTCGGATATCCTTCTTTATACCTCTCCACCAATATTGCCTCTTCAAATCATGATACATCTTTATACTTCCTGGATGAATAGCGAATTAAGACTTGTGGGCTTCATCCATAACAACCTTCGTTACTTTCATGATTGTTGGAACTACTAGATGCTCCCTGAAGTACAACGATCTATCCGCATGTATACTCCATTCTTCAAACTGCTCTCCATTCTGAATTCGCTTCCAGATTCCCTGAAAGTGTTGGTCTTGCCACTGATTCTACTTCACCATCTAAACAAGAGCTGGGGTTGTCTCCATGTGATACATAGAAACATGATCGTAGTCTTCATAATACTGTAGTCTGACTCACTTATTGTTGCATCTCTTTTCCAATCTTCAAGAGCCAAACATGCAAGTAGCCCTGAAGACTTCCGACTGAGCACATTTACGACTACATTAGCTTTCACAGGATGGTACCGTAGTGCGAAATCATAATCCTCCATGTATTCCATCTACCTTCGTTGCCTCAACTTCAAATCCCTCTAAATAAACAAATACTTCAAACTCTTATGGTCAGAGAAAACCTGAAATGTCGCCCTGTACAAATAACATTTTTAGATCTTTAGCACGTGAATCACTGCTGCAAGCTCCAAATCATGAATAGGGTAATTCCGGTCATGAGGTCGTAGCTGTCTCGATCCATACGCTACCATGCGTCCGTGTTGCATCAACACACATCCAAGCCTACGTCCTAAGGCATCGTATAAACTTCATATGGCTCATCACTATTGGGAATAACCAATATTGGAGCTGAAGTTAACCGATTCTTCAACTCTTGAAAAGCGAGCTCACATTCTTCATCCCACTCGAATCTAACATTCTTCCTAATCAATCTTGTCAACAGTGCTGCTATCTTTGAGAAATCCTTTACAAACTTCCTGTAATACCCTGCAAGTCCTAAAAAGCTACAGATTTCTGCCACATTCCTTGGCCGTTCCCATTCCACTATAGCTTCTACCTTGGACGGATCCACTAAAATACCATGCTCAGAGATGACATGACCTAGAAATTTGATCTTTGTCCACCAGAACTCACACTTTTCCTTTTTTGGCATACAACTGATGCTCTTGCAAAGTCTAAAGCATGATCTTGAGTTGCTGCTCATGCTCCACCCAAGTCTTAGAATAAACCAAGATGTTGTCAATGAACACGATTAGAACTAATCCAAGTAAGGCCCGAATATTCTGTTCATCAAATCCATGAAGGTTGCCGGAGCGTTCGTCAATCCAAACGGCATCACCAAGAACTCAAAGTGTCCATACCAGGTCCTAAAAGATGTTTTGGGAATGTCTTCTTCCTTAATCCTGAGTTGATGATATCCTGACCTTAAATCTATCTTTGAGAAGTACCACGAACCTCCCAATTGATCAAACAACTCATCGATCCTAGGCAGAGGGTACTTATTCTTCACCGTGACCCAATTCAACTGCCGATAATCTATACATAGCCTGAGGGTTCTATCATGCTTCTTTGCGAACAAAACCAATGCTCCCCACGGTGATGTACTATTCTGAATGTATCCCTTATCAACAAGCTCCTGAAGTTGCTTTTTAAGTTCTTTCATCTCTGTCGGCGCCATCCGATAAGGTGCTACAGAAATCAGTGCTGTTCCTAGAAGCAATTCAATACCAAATTTGATCTCTCGATGCAGTGGTAATCTTGGTAATTCGTCAGGGAAGACATCTTCAAATTCATCTACCACTAGAACTGTTGCGTTTCTTCTTAAGGCACTAGACTCTCCTTCTAGGTTCATGAGGAAGGCATAGCAAGCTGCGTTCTTTTGCCCTCTAAGACAAGCCCTTACGAGACGCTCACTCATCAGCCGATCACCACCTCCCTAGTAAGTGATCGTCGTTCCCCTATCAGACACTAGGGTTACTTTCCTAAGTTGGCAATCTACCACTACATTATACCTGGATAACCAGTCCATCCGTAGGATTATATCATATGAACTCATGGGGATTACAATCAAATCACTTTTCAAAACCTCATCCCCAATCTTTATTTTACAGGCTTTACGTATACAATTCACACACACCCGCCCCAAGGGTAAAGCTATAACTAAGAATTCGTCAAACTTTTCTATTTCTAATCCCAAGGCATGTACAAAAGAGCTCGAAATGAGAGAATGAGTGGCACCAGTATCAAATAATACGTGTGCTAAAGACTAAGAAACCAGAATTGTACCATCGACAACCGCGTTACTGGTTTGGGCATCGGAACTCCCTGATGTCATCGTGTGAACCTACGCTAGAGCTTTCCCTTTTCCTCTACCAACATTGCTAGGTCCTGGGTTAGTTGACTGATACTGCTGCGATAAACGTGACTATACACTGGCTGTACTTGGCGCTTAATACTAAGGGACGTTATGCTAAAAGTTATGTGGTTGGTGTCCTTGTACTGAATATGGCAGTTGCTAAGGAGAGAACTAATGGAACTGAAGCTGAGGGTACTACTGAGGCTGAGGTAGAGTCTGAGGCTAAGGCTGACGATGAGCTCCTTCTCTGGTTTGAAGTCCTAGGCGAGCATTCCTAATCGGACGGTTCCTCTTAATGTGTCTCGGCTGCTAGCAATAGTGACAATGAAAGCTATAGGGATTACTACACCCGCTACTAAACGAACTGTTGTTGTCGCTGTTCATGCCACACTGTTTGTTCTTTCCCGAAGTTGGTCGACTGTTGGTGCTCCTTTTGTCGCTTCGTTGTGGTCCTCCTAACGTCTTGGCTCGATTCTCACAGTACTGTGCATAGTCATTTTTCACTGATATTGCTGATGACATAAGCTCTCCAGAGTTCCTGAGTCGCAAGGCAACCACCTGTCGTCGGATATGGGCTTTGAGTCCTTCTTGAAACTTAATGCACTTCTCACGTTCCGATGCCATTGTAGAGGGAGCAAACCTAGCCAATTCATTGAACTTTGCTTCATATTCTCAAACTGACATATCACCCTGCTGTAACCTATAAAATTTTGCCGTCTTTTGGTCCTTGTATCCCTGCGAAAAGTACTGATCATAAAACAGCTCCTCAAACCTGTCCCAACTGGTGTTACCATTATTTTCCAGGAACTTTGCTTACTTTCACCAAGTATTAGCACCAACTTTGAACTTGTACGCTGTAAATTCCACACGATACTCTGCTGGCATACCAAGAGTATCCAGATGCTTCACGATCAAATCTAGCCAATATTTCGCCACTTATAGGTCCCCAATTCTATCAAAAGTCCATACAGACGCACAATGGAATTCTTTAAAGTACAAATGACGGCGATTAGCCTCGGAATCATCTGGCCTTACCCTTGCTGCCATTTGCTAGAATGCAGCAAACATAGCCCTCATCATGCCCTCATCATTTCCAAACTCGGTGTCGGTTGTCGAGCGTCGTCTAGGTGCCATTCTCTCACTTCTGAAAGTCAATGGTATTTCATTGTCGTACCTATGTGTGCATAATTTTCAAGGTTCATAACCTTGAGCTCTGATACTATTCTGTCACGCCTCGGAGTACGGGAAGTGACGTGACAGTTTAATTAAGTTAATTAAATGAAGATTTAGTTAAAACTTGGGTTTTAAAATTAAAATTTATTAATAAAAATGTGATAATTTAAAAATCTTTTTTAAAGCAGGCAATTATAATAAATAAACAAATAAAAATAATAAAGCGAACGATAAGAAGATAATAAAGTAATAAGGAGAAAACGAGAATGGGGTCCCACTGATCTACATTTGTGCACACACATGGCACTGACAATGTTAAATTACAACCACAGTCCAAAATAAAGAAAAAGGAAGTTAAAGTTGTACATGCCTTGATTTTTATAGTTTAAATAACCTACTGCTTGAAAGTCTTGTCTGTAGATTCTTCTTCGATCCTAAGTTGATATCCACCTAGAGGGGAAAGATTTTAAAACAAATAAAATGTGAGCAAGAGGCTCAGTAGGACTATATTTTAAAATATTAAATTTTAAATGAAATTTTATTATTCAAATAAATGTATAGAAAACGAACTATAACAAATAAATAAATAGTCAAAATTTTAATAAAAGTTTATCTTACCAAAACAGTTTATTGGTCGACCAAAAAGAATACCATTTTCTTTTCTTGGGCAAACCATATATATTTCATCACCGTAGTGGCCTAGCTGGGTTTCGGGATCTGTCTCCAAGGTCGCACACTATACGACCTGATATTTGATATGGCATCATGCCCTTAAACATAATTATATATCTTTCTTGGTTTATTAAAATCTCTTTTCACTAAATATAATCATTTACATTCATTATGAGGTTTGTTATGAAAACACGTCAATCTACTGCTTAAGAAAACAGTCAATAAAATCCTTTTTCTAAGATATATTCAAAAACGTTTTGATAAAAGTATTTTTAAGGCCAAAATCATTTAAACCAGGTTACCAAGGAAAAAGTAGAAGTCTTACCTTAATACTCGTATTGGTGTCCTACACCGTAATCCCGGTCCGCTATACGTTAGCTCTGTGAATCCACGTACAACCTTAAATGAAAACTAGGTCTATTAGTATCTAGCGTGAGATATTCTATGTTACTAAATCATCCCATGGTGTCCTAGTGTGCCATTTAGGTTTATAAAATCATTTTACAAAGTTGGAATTTCAATCGGGATTCAAAACAGTGAAAACGGGTAAAAAATTACAAAATTTCCACCATGCTAGTTGGCCTGGTCCGGTCGGCCAAACTTTTCCAGGTTTGGCTTGTCAAACGAATGAATCTGACCTACCGAACCCTTTGAATCCGGTCTGCCGAACACGAAGTTCGGCCTACCGATTTGAAAAAATTCTAGAATTTTTCAAGCACGGGATTTTGGCCTCCTAAGGCCAAATCTCCATTTCAACTTGTTTTTCTTAATTCTCAGGCATGGGTAACATCAATAGATGATAGAAAAACATCATAAAATACTTTGGGACCAATTTAAACAAGATTTGCATAAAGATTTTGAAAAATCCCAAAATTAGAGAAAAATGAAAAATTTCGATTTAAATCTGTTTTTGATCAAACAAAGCTTAAATCCTAGTTGTTCTAAGTTCATCTAACCTAGATTAAAGATTTTCTAAGCTTGGAAAAGCTTAGATTTCAAAATACCAAGAAATTGAAAAAATTGAAAAAGTTTTGAAATTCAAAAACTAACTCGAATCAAAGCTTTAAATCGTGTTTGTAGTTGCTAAACCGCATTCCCGAGCCTTCAATTCATTAATCAGAAGCTTGGGATTGATTTTGTTTCAAAAATTTTGTGAGAGAATTTGAGACAGAAGGAGAGGCAGAGAGAGAGGATGAGTGAACGGGAGAGAGAGGAGAGAGAGGCGAGAGAGTGAAGAGAGAAGGGAGAGTGAGAGAGTTTAAATAAAGGAAAACGGTGGGTGGTTTCACTATGTAAAATCCGTATGCCTCCCACGGTTTTATTAAACATACATTTTGACAAATTATTTTGTTTCAAAATTTAAAATAGCAATCTAAAATAATTAAAAGTAATAAAAATCATTAAAATAATAAAAAAATTAACATAAATTTATAATTCTCACAAAATGATCAAATTAAGTTTAAAATATTCATTATGGCACACTAATCTACAATTTTATATTCTAATAACACTTAATTAATTTCAAGGCGTTACAAAATATCACTATATTTAACGCAAAATGTTTCTCTTCTAACAAGTAATAAATTAAAATGATCGCACACGACGTAAAAGAAATATCACAAATAAGCCAACCAAAATTGCTTTTCAAACTTTATGCCAGTTTGGTGTTGTGTTTTGATCAAAGTCTTTTACGCGCAATGGTAATCTGACGTTTACTCGCTAATATATTGATGTCGTCTTTAATATTAACATTGACCATGTGCAATTGGGAATGTTGGTAATGTGCAGTCTGTTTGTTCAGAGATATATTATCTAGTTTACTTTTTTTATTTTTTATTACATCCATCATCTATTTTCCCATTTCTTTCTAGAGTTGTTCTACGCACATATATTTAAGTTTGGTTTTAATGGTTACTCTAATATTTATCCATTCATCGCTGGGTGTTGTTATTTTAGCCAGTATAATATGGATTATACTGTTGTAATAAATTTAGCAATTAAAATACATAAAATGTCACATCATCATTTGTAATGCACTTATATAATTTAATTCGTATCCCCAAGGGATTGTAACCATAAAAAATAGCTCATGTAAATATAACAATATAAACATGTAAATGTATATATATATATATATATATATATATATATATATAGAGGTAAAGAGAGTGACAAACAATCAGATCTCCATTCAGTGTTTGGTATCTCAAAGAGTATATCTATCAAATTAAGTTATGCAATAAAAAAAAAAAAATTAGAGAGAAGAGCTGACTCTTTAAAGTACTATGGAGTTTCACAGTATAGCTTTTGTAAGCTCGACACCAACAATGGAGAGAGAGGAAGAGAGATATGCCACGGGGTTTCCTGGTGAAGCTTTAGTAAGTTTGGCGAAAAAAGGAATAACGATCAGAGAGGAGAGAGAGAGAGAGAGAGAGAATCATAGTAAATATTCTCAAAACACTTGAAAGTTGTGAGTTATTTTACCATACAGTACTTGTACATATTAAAAATAAAGGGACATAACATAAAATGACTATCAAGGGGGGGCATGGACATAGCTTTAATACATAACTTACATATAAGGGCAAACACTTTGTGTTTGTTATTTCCCAGACGCACAAAGCGCTTCATTTCTTTCTTCTTTCTTCTCTTCTTCTTCTCCTTGCCTTTTTTTTTTTTTCCGACAATGTATTTTTTCTTTGCTGTTGGCTTGTTAATTGTCTTTTTATTCTTTTTTTTTTCTCCTTCTTGCTTTACTTTCAAGAATTTCATAGCCTTTATTTTTATCGGACAATCTTATATCTTCTTTTGAAGTGTACATCTTCAAAATAATTTTCTCCTTTTGATTTAAAATTTTTGTCATTTTGATATCTATATTTTAATGAAACATCACATTAGTATCATGTTGTTTAAAAAATATTAAAAAGGCACTTGGCAATTTTCAAAAATATAATTTTGATCCTAAATCAATGTTTCGAGACATTTTTTCCTACGCGCCCTCAAATACTTTTTTGTAATATTATCCAATAATTAATTAATTTGCCATCTAACTTGCAACATTAAAAACTTTTTCCCTCGTAAACGTCCCCTACGCAGATAACTTTTTTTTTTTTTTTTGCTAAATTGAACTTTTAAATGAAAAATAAATCAACAAATTGAACTTCTAAAAATGTTTTGGATCTTCTTATAAAAAAAGTAACAAACTAAATACCTACACGCATATTTTTGTTCCCACCTAGTTAATTCAAACCAGAGCAAAGCACGTGGTGGCCACAGAGCCAACCACGTGGAATTTTGTGTAATTAATTTACTGCTTGGGAAAGGATAAAAAAACTTGCCCGCAATAGGCGCAAGTGAACCATGTTCGCGAAAAAAAGGGGACAACAACTAGAATGCGATTTCCCCTTAAAAGGAAAAGGACAAAAACAAACAATTACATTGAGCTTTTTTCAGGCCTTTTTTTAAAAATTACTTTTTTAAAAAATATTATTTGATCAATGATTTCTTTTTTTTTTATTTTTAGACATAAAAAAAATTAACTTTTTAGACATCAAAATAGTTACAGTTTTTTTTGTTTCCACCTTGGTTAGGTTCCTCTTTTCGATACAGTCTTTTTTCTCTTTTCTTTGAAAAAAACTGGAGTAGCTTCGGTACTAAAAAAAAGTCTTTTTTTGTGCAAAAAAAAAAAAAAGAGGTCATTTACTCAATTTCAAATTTTCTTTAACTTTTTTTCAAATTTTGCCTTTTTTTTCCCCCAAAAAAAAAAGGAGGAAAACAAAAGACCCCCATGGTTCCTCAAGCAAGTTGTACACTCAAACCTAAATTTTAGGCCTGTATACTTTCACCCACCAACCGCCTGACATTTATGAAACCACAAGTCCCCCTCTTCTCCCTAGAGTCGTCGAGTCTTGGACCCCGTCTTCTCACAAGCCCTAGCGGCTAGCATCTGATCTCCACCGCCCTCACTCCGTTTGGTTGCCTTCCTCTTTAACATATTTAGCTCCGTCTCGTCACGGTGGAGAAATATAACATTGATTTCAGAATAAATAAATGTTTTGTTATTATGCTTGTAATTCTTATACAGAATAAATTACACTTTATGTACCATTTTGTTAAGACAGTCCTTCGTCACCTTTCCATACTTATATATTAATTTGCTGCGCAACTCTTGTGATCTCATAGTATTGCTTTTGAAGTAGAGTGGCTGTACTTGGTCACGTATCGTCAAACGGGTCTTTTTTCAGTTCTTTTCGAGTCTGAAGTGGACAGTGTTTGAACCATGAAATAATATTAACTACAGCACATGCACCTACTTGGTTCCAGAGTTTTACAGCTACTAGAGCTATGGGCGGCTAAGAATTAAAATAGTGCTTTATATAAGGAGCTTTCTAGAACTTACAAGTACTTTGTAGTTGTCAAGGAGAAGGTTGTTGGTTGTTGGTTGCTGCGGAGAGTAATGAGAAATCAAGGAAAAAGAAAAAGGCCGACATTCATTGAAGGCACGCGCACCCCAAATGGATTTCCAAATGTGTCCATGAGGCAATGACATTTTTAATGGAAAAATCATTTTTGTCCTCGTGGGTTTATAATCTTACTATTTATAAAATTGTGACCCCAATCTAATTTGTATTATACTTTTTAGACTGGGCCCTACTAGTTTATTAGTAACAAGGTTTTAACCCTATGGGGTTAAATAGGATTGCTTTTTTGCATGTTCTTGTCTTTTAAACTGTCATATTTGCCTTAAATGCCATACTTTTCTCATGAGTGCTAAATACACGTTTTATTTTAGATTCTTATTCCTAAGCTAACTTTTTTCAACGTGTGTGTTACTGTGATTTTTTAAAAAAACAAACATAATAACAAGCCTTAAAAAAATATTTAAATTACAGAGTGTTTTATAACCATTATTTACAAAAAATATTACCTTATTTTTGCCACCCAATGTTTTTGAGTTTAATTCCACCACTACAATAAAAGTTCATTGGGAGAGTTACAACAAACAAGGTGTGGAGACTAACAGTACTAATAACCCCAGTTGTTATTAAGTGTGTTTGTTAAGAAAATTGAGGTGGCATATGTCAAAAAAAAAAAGGCATAGATAAACATATTTTTGGTATTTCTAAAATTTTTATGGGAACTTTAGAGTTTCTAAGGTCCCTAAATTCCTTTCCTGTGTTAAAAAAAGGACAAAATTTAATAAAATTGTGGTAAGTACTAAAACATATTTGTATTATAAAGTACTATTTTTTAAATTTTTGGGAAATAATGAAGAAATATGAGAAAAATATTAAAAACTAAAAAAAACAGGTTAAAAGCAACAATGAATATTATATTTTTTTTATTTATAGATTTTGATCACCTAACATGTTTGTAAATTGATCATATTAGCATTACATGATATTAATATTGTTTGAATCACAATGAAGTCTGGTTTATTATTGAGCCATACTTTATCTTGGTCTTAAGATTTCAATCTAATATGCATAAATTTTTTATGTAAATTTGTTTTCTTTTGTCATTTATATCATGTTCCAGTTTTTGTTAAGAAATACTGTTTTAAAATGAACAGTGATAATAATTTCATTATTTTTTTTCTATTGATGTTGATATTTTTGGGTTGCCTATATGTCAATAACTCTTGATTAAAAAATAAACAATAAAAAAAAAGGAGCTAACATCTAGGGATGTCTCGTCCCTTCAGCAAAGATGGGGGACAACGTTTAGGGATGGAGATAAATTATTTTTCCCTAGTTGGGGCGGGGCAGGGAATGGGACACACTTTCTGCCTAGAGTCTGTCCTGATATACACATTGTATATTTATTGATTTAATTTAAAAAAGAATATTTTGACGATACCTTTAGCGGCTTTATTGTTTACATTTGGTTTGTATATATTTATGATTTGTTTACGAGAACCTTTGATTTTGGACTAAGGTGCACTGACAAATTGGTTTGAACTAAAAGTGGTTAAAAACTAACATATGATAGCTTTGTTAGCAATTTATTTTTTACACTATAATATATAAGAGCTTTATGCAATTGATTTATACCAATATATTAAATACCTTATTAATTTATGGCGTAAATTTCTACTTAATTTTTGCTTTTAGTAATTGTCAAAATTTTCATATCCATAGTTGTATAATTGATGGGATTGGGGCGAATATAAGAAGATCCTCTGACAGCAAATCTCTATCGCGAAACCCACCTTTCCTAAGGCTGGGAGGAACCCAAACCCATCCCTGCCCCTTGCCATCTTGAAACATCAAAGTAAGAATACAACAGAAACTACACTTAACACTCCTATAATCAAGTATGATATGATTGTTTAGAGGCTGTTTAGAGAATTGGTTGAAATATACGTATACGTTTTAAGTTTAAGAACTGTAGCATGTTGAGTTTTACACTACAGCTTTTTTTTACTTTTTACTGTAGCTGTTGAGAACTTTATAATATTTATATTTATGACTAATAAGTTAGCCATAGATGTTCTAAACGGAGGGTAAATACTAGTGGTCACTTTAAAAACTGTCTACAATTTCATTGTAGAGCTGTCTAAAAATATATATATGATGGCATTACTACTCCTAATTTCACCCTCTAATGTTGAAAAAGTAAACTAAAAGGTGACCAATAATAAACCTTAAATCGCAAAGAGTAAAACTCACCAAATCAAAATAATGTTATACCATTTTAATTTATGATTCTTTAATAAAAGATTTAAGTAAATAGCATATTTATACTAAATAATTGAAGCAAATAACAACTTTTAAAAATACTTATAGTGAATTATAGTAAATAGAAAATTTACTTAATGAATTCTTGTTTACTTATAGTAAATAGATATTTTACCTCGTAAATTTTCTATTTACTTAGTGCTAAATTTGCTATCTACTACAAATATTTTCAAAACCTATCATTCACTTACAATTAGTTTTGTAAATATGCTATTTCCTACAATTGGATAAACTTTCAAATTGAGGGAGGGGATTTTTAATTAAAAAAACAATTTTGACAAATCCTGTCACCATGAAAACTGAAATACCATAAAGATTATAGAACTAAAAAAACGATGATCCCGTAAAAACCGAGAGTATATAAAACTTGTGAATATTCTTTGTAGACCACCCAAAATACTGAGGGAAGAACAATTTTAGTTTTAGGGTTTTATTCTTACTTCTTTAATTGAACATAGGGCGGCTTAGATTGGCCCATTGCCATTATCTACAGACCACCACCAGCCCGCCTATTTAGGGTATCTTCAGCCCTGCATTATTTTTAAGGAAAACGCCAAAATGGAGCAAAATGGGCTCTCCAGTCATGCGCTATATCATGCGTTATTTTTGAAGTTTTCAACAATTCGAACTTCATGCATAGTGTTGCGCTATCCTCCTTTTTTAGGTTTAATAATTGAAAAAATCGCTTATAATACTTTATATTTCATATTTTATCCTAAGTAAATATTTCTCGACAAAATTTCTTTCATTTGTATCTTTTTTGATTAAATGATTTTATCTAATTCATAACTTTGACCAAAATTTCTTTATTTTTATTTTTTATGATTTTAGTTAATTTAAATATTTAGTGAAATGAACTACATACAAAAGTTTAAAATATCATAGTCCTAAAAACCCAGAAATTAAAAAACAAACATTAATAAAACTTACATACTATTAAACTAACATAAACTTACACTATATTAAAATAAACTTTTAACGACAAAATATAATATAAAAAACTACGATAATTTAGTAATCCGATAAGTCAGACCATTAAATGACATTGAGAGATTTTTTTTTGGAAACATTTCATATATTAAATGTAATGTTTGATTGTCAAATTTCTTTGGTTAACGTAAACTCGTGAATAATTGATTAAATTAACGTTTGATTAATAATATTAACTCATTATTATTTACAAATTAGTAAACTAATAAATATTTTATTGAATTAATATATTAGTAATATATAAGTGCATAATTAGTGAAAGATATAAATTGTTGGGAGAATATACATTGAATATTCTTTTTAGAGTAAATTTGGAGTAAATGAGTTAGAGATAAACTTCTCGAGAGATGTGAACTTACGTTATTTTGAAGATAGAGCAATGGGTTGGAGATGATCCTTAAGTGTATCAACAGGAAGGCCATTGAGGCGGATCTGCCATTGACGTGCAGTGTGGTCTTGTGTGGTGCGAGACAGGGCAGGGTTCTGTGCAGCCCTAAGTCGTTGTCTTTCATGTGGCCACACTGATTGTGATGTGTGTCGTATGTATGCATGTAGAATATATGTTTACACTAAAGTGCTTGCCGTGTGCATGTATATGGCAAACAAATTAACATCAAAAACCAACAAAACAAACAATAAACCGAGGAGAAAAAGGAACTGGTCCTCCATGAGCCAAAGAGCAAGAGGACAAAACTCAGTAGTGGTTCATATGCGTCATTGTGGTTTGTTACTATTATTAAAAAAAAAAAAAAAAGCAGACTGCTATAGTTGACCTTGTTGGGCTTCTTCTCAAAAGTTAATAAGTCTGAATGTCTCTTCCAAAAAAAAGGGGTCTGAATACCTCGTAAAGTCGAGGAAGGACACACGATATTGAAGATTTAGAAGGTGTTCAATTCCAAGTAGACGTTGTCACTGAACCCAATCCGGGGTAGTATCGTGTCAGTCTAATTTAATTATTTTAAATAATATTAACTAAACTCACCTATTAATTATTAGGTTATTTTTGAAAATTTTGGCAAATTTAAAACCTTTTTGATAAGAACCATTTATTAATTCCTATAAAATAAGGCTAGGGGTTACCTCGATTTTTAAAACCAAATTAAAAGTAAATCCGGCGCGAGCGGGTCGGTCCAATACTGGCCCACATAGTATACACACACATTAATGACATAAATAAGATACAAACCACAGTTCAATCAGAAATAAATAAACACTAAATAACTACTTGCCATGGTCATATAATAAATAACTTAAATGATGCTCCTATAGTCTGGTTGCATGATCCGCTACACCTAGTCAGTGGTATACTGCGAACCACCTGGAAAGAGGGAAATTTAAAACAATAAAATAGTGAGCAAAAGGCTCAGTAGGACTTAATCGTTGAGAACATCAATTTAAATAAATAAAGTATGCATAAAATTTATATAAAGGAAATAGCATTACTGTAAACAAAATCTATCAAAAGTAGTAAATATAGTCAGTTGCTCTCATGCTCACCATTCCGGTCTATTAGTCGTCTGTCATCATATTCATTATCATTTACTAAGCAAAGCCAAATATGAGTCCACCATAGTGGTCTAGTTGAGCTTCAGGACTGCCCTCAAGCTCTCTACACGATCGATCTCTGAATCATGGCATCATACCCTAATATATCACTTTGAATGGTGTGTCCCACTCGTTTGGTTCTCTAAATCAATTACCAAGTTTCATCATTTACATTCATTATTTAGTTCATTGTTCATTATGATATCTCATCCTTCGCCAATTGCTAAAACAACTAAATAATTATATTAAAATCATACATTTGAAGACATTTCAGGAAGATAGGTCATGGCTGAAACACTTTTTTTTTTTTTTAAACCATGGCTACCAAGGAAAAAGGGTTCTAAAGTCCTACCTTAATAGGATAACATGAACATTGTATTTTCGGTCTGCTATATGTTAGCTCTACAGAACCACGAATTACCTTTAATAAGGACTATATCAATGTCTAATTTTAATTTATTCCACATGAGTATGCTATATCACGATATCTTAGTGTGCCATGCCTAATCACAAGGTCTCATAGCTTTTCTTGGTATTCAAACATAGTTTAGATCACATTCAAAACAATCTTAAATTTGTGAAGCAAGTAAAATACATTTAAAATACAATTTGGAATTAACGGGACTCGGGTGGCATGAAATCAGCTCTCTGTGAGCTATGCGGTAGATAGCGCCATGCATACATGCTGTTGACCATGCGTTCGGCCTATAGACCCACAAGTTTGGCCTACCAAACATCGGCCTTCCGAATCTCTAAAATCAACCTTCCGATCACTTTGAATCTGGCATGCCGAACTTTGAGTTCGGCCTGCCTATCTGTCGCGATCTGGAAATTACTAGGTCTCGGGTTTTCTTCAAACCTGAGTTCAAAACTCAATCAAACCTATTTTTCTCAATTCGTAAAGCATGGGTGACATCAAAACATGATTGAAATACATAATAGCACACATTTGAACACTTTTTAACAAGTTTTCATGTGAATTAAAGGTTAAACCGAAAAAAAAGGAAAAATGTAAAAATTAGCTTAAATCTTATTTTCATTCAAACCAAGCTCGGATTTGGGGTGATTTGGGTTCTATAAACTTAGATTCAAGGTTATTTAAACTCATACAAGCTCTGATTACAAAAATACATAAGAGATTCAAAACGAAAATCTAAAACTTTAGAGAAAAAGGGCTAACCTGTAATGGATGTTTTGAAGAAGATTTGGTAGCTTGAACTTCATTTCTTAGACTCAAACAAGCGGGATTAGAGCTTGAGATTGAAATTTTGCCGAGAAATGGAGAGAGGGAGAGACGGGAATGAAGAGAGAAAGAGAAAGTGAGGGGCTACGAGAGAGAGAAAGTGAGGAGAGTGAGGATTTAAATACAGGGGACGAGGGTTCCCAAGGTAAAAATTTAGACAGAACAAGTTAAATAGAAATCATCAAAATTATTCAAAAGTTAACAAAATGCTAAAATTGACTCATGGTTGTTTTTGACAAACTCTAAAATTTAAGAAAACTAACAAAGGAGTCAAAATGAAACAAATTTGAAAAACACCAAAATGATTAGACAAATCTTTAAATTACAATTAGGCACACTAATCTACCACTTACATACTAATTCTATTTAATAAATCCCAAGGTGTTACAGACGTTCCACACGGAAATTGACCTTAGCTTTGGAAAAGGTCATATTAAGACTCACGTATTCTCATGTCTTGCAAATTAGTTGTATTGATAAGTCTTATTATATACTATTTTCAGAACCTTTGACAATACAAAATTTCAAAATTCAACAAATAAAGCTAGTCATTGGGCAAATGAGTTCAAACCAATAACAATGTAAAGTCTTATATGCTACGATGCAAAGCTCTCGTATGTTACAGTTTTTGAACCAAATTTTCAGGTTGAACAAGTTTGACAAACACCCTATAAGTGTTGGTTTTTGGTTTTTTTTTTTTCTCTTTTGAGGATAGCGTTGGATAGGTTTTAATCATCAAATTATTTTTATTATCAAATATTCCCAAACGTTAGATATTTCCAATATAAAGGTCAAACATGTGTCCTTTGATAGAGTTTTTCATGTCCTATCACTAAATTCCTTAGTTTTGAATGAAATTTACAGTTGAGACAGAAGCATTTTCCTTAATTTTCACAGCGGTATGGTTGTGTGGTTTTGTCATAGCTATAAGCAAAGATAAAGCCAAATCAGCAGTCTAAAAAAGGGAGAATAAAAGCTAAGTCAACGTCTTTAACGAGCTCGCAATCCCAGCTTGACACTAATTCGTTACATTTTTTTTTTTTGGCTGGCTTTGGAGAGGAATTCACATAATAGCACGCCTTTTTCAATTATTAAGGCGTGAGCTTGCTAGGAAAGTCAGGAGGAACACATTTGCTTTTATTGGCGTTCATTTTTATTTTAATCTTCTTTTGTTAATTGGCTTTCATTTTCATATATGGCGCCCTCGCTCGTATGTGTATAAAAAATATATGTATTTGTGGGATACTATTTGTTAGGGCTAAATTCATAAAAAGTTTTTGAATTCTTCTCTCTCTAGAATTAGCCTTAGTAGTTAATTTTGTCTTATACCTTGTTCATGACCTCAAAAGGTCTATAAATAGTTTATCCATTAAATTTTGAATAGAATGCATTAACTTTGTTTACTAAAAGGCCTCTAAACGTTTTCTATAGTCCCCCAAAGTTGCTTTGTGTAAAATTCCCTCAAAAGTATTTGTTACGTGCAGTGACATATGGACCCCCTAGGTTTTTATTTTTATTTTTTTTACATGCAGTGGTTTTAATTTTAATATAGTAAATATGTGTATAAATTAGTTTTAGTCATTTTAATTTAATAGTTCTCTAGGTATTAGTATAGTCTTGATTAAAAAATTTGGTTCCCCTTACCAATAAATCGTGGCTCCGTCATTGGCGCCAACTCCTATACAATGCGGGTGAGAATACTACTTGTTATACAATCTTATTTATTTCCACATTCAACTTTATATATTTGAATTAAATCACATTTATTCAAAATTAAAAATACTAAATATAGAAACTTGATAAACCAGCTTTGATGTGTATAAGGGACTTTTCCTTGATACCGTAGATGCCACACATAGTGGAACCCTCCTAGGACCCACCTACTATGTGTCTTTCAAAATTAATTCATTTATTATTAAATAATCTAATTATTTAATAAATACAAATTTAATCATAATTAATTCATTTTGAGTGATTTAATTTAGAATTCCATATTTCTAAATTAATTTTTTAAAAGAATAATTTCACTTGTCCAAACAATGTTTGCAAGAATAGTGGGGACTAATGAACCCATAATTTCAAGCTCCAATAAAACTAATACATTAATTTAACTCTTTAATTAATATATTACTATTTTATTAATTCCAATATAACCCTACTAAATACTTGAAATTACACTCTTGAAATTAAGGGGTGTTTATGGATTGGATTTTATAGATTTAAGGTCAATCTACAATCCAATCTAAAACCTTCGGATTAGAAAAATCATAATCTACAATCTGATCTACAACCTTCAAATTGGATTCATGGATTCACAGATTAACCTATGACATTTTAAAATAAGAACATTGAAGGCTAATTTTTTCAACATCAAATATTAAAATAAACAATTCATAATATAAAATAGTTTAATAAAGTTAAATTTATTACAATCAATCATTAAGACAAACTAGCTTCAATAAAACTTAAAATCAAGTCTTCTTAAAAAAAAACTCAAAATAAAGGATTGTTCATTCTTCACAACACTTAAGACTTCAAAGAATTTCAACTTCAATCATTTCAAGTTCAATCACTTCTCTTAGGGTTTCTTATGTCTAACTTGGATTGGGTCTTTTAAACACAACTAAATAATAATTGTTTGCCAAAAAATATTGGAAAAGTTTTTTTAAGAAAGAAAAAGGAAAAAGTTTTATTTAAATATTTATCATTAAAATTTTAAATAATATAAATACACTACAACAAATTTTTGATTATACGACCTTTATTTAACACCGTTTCTCAAAAACCGTCGTGGTAAGGAGAAAAAATACAGTGAGTTACACCCGCGAAGATGAAAACCGTCGTGGAATAGACGAGCTACCAAGATGGTTTTTTAAAAAACTGTCATGTTAGCTTTTTTATTCCACGACGATTTTTTAAAAAACCATCGTGGTATCTTAATTACACGACTGTTTTTTAAAAAACTGTCTTGGTAGCTTGTCCATTCCATAACGGTTTTTTAAAAAAACCATCTTGGTGGCTTACTTAAAACCCCTTTTTCCTACCTCAACATTCAAACACAATTCATAAACTCACTTCTCAAATATAAACATAGACCCATCCGAATCAGCCGCCGCCTTCATACTTCTTAATCTCAGCCCAAATTATAAGTTTTTGTTAGAAATTGATAAATTGTTGTTGATTGTTATATAATTAATCTGAAATTGATAAATAGTTGTTCATTTTGTTGTTTATTTCGTGAAATTTGTATTGTGGATCATGGGTATGATTTATTTGTTTTATAATGAGTATGTGTAACCTATTTTATGATGGATGATTTTTTTTTTATGATAAATATATATAGGTGGGTATATATATAAATTGTGAATTAATTTTAATTGAATATTCACTATTTATTATTTCGATTTAAGACTTGCAAAATGGATATGAAATGGACGTGGGATTTTCGATTGTCTAGAGAGTATGTGAATGGTGTGGAAGAGTTATTGGATTTTTTCAAAAGTCATGCCAATAGTGATAAAATTCGGTGTCCTTGTGTTCAATACGAAAACCATAAATTGCATCCAATTCCAATTGTTAGAGATCATTTATTTTGAAATGGAATTATAAGTAGTTATCAAATGTGGCATTTTCATAGCAAGTCTAATTTCAATCTAACTTGACTAAGTAAAGAAAATGAGGCTATTGTGGAGGATAATATGGATGATCAAGACAATATAGTTGACATGGTCAATGATTTAGCAGAACACTTTGTGCATCGTCCAGATTTATTTGAGACAATGATGAATGATGCCAAGACACCCGTGTATGAGGGGTGTACCAATTTCACTAAATTGTCTACTTTAGTTAGATTATGGAATTTGAAAGCGTCGGGCGGGTGGTCAAATTCTAGTTTCACAAAACTATTGGAATTTTTAGGAAGGCTTCTACTAGAGGGTAATAAATTACTAACTAGTATATATGAGGCTAAGAAGACTTTAAGCACTTTGGGAATGGATTATAAGAAAATTCATGCTTGTGAAAATAATTGTGGTCGTTATAGGAATGAGTATGAGGACAAGAATTATTGTCCAGTTTGTCTACAAACAAGGTGGAAGAAAGGAAAGGAGCCAAAAGACGACAAGAATAGAGTGCCAAAGAAAGTGTTATGGCACATTCTACCGGTACCAAATTTGAGATGTTTATTCGAACACCCAGAACATACCAAGAATTTGACATGGCATCAAAATAAATGGATAGATGATGGTATGCTTAGACACCCGACGGATTCACCACAATGGAAGGCATTTGAAGTCGATTATCCCAACTTTTATGCAGATCCAAGAAACATACATTTCGCTTTGTCGACGGATGGAATGAACCTACATCGTAACATGAGTAGTAAACATAGCACCTAGCCTGTAATACTTATTAACTACAATCTCTCTCCAAAGATGTGCATGAAGTGAAAGTTTTTAATGTTGTCTTTATTGATTTCGGGTCCTCACCAACCAAGCAATGACATTGATGTATACTTGGCACCGTTAATCGATGACCTAAAAAAGTTGTGGGAAAATAGAGTTGAAGTTAGAAATGCTTACAAAAAAGAGACGTTTACACTCCGTGCAATGTTGAGATGGACAATTAACGACTTCCCCACATATGACAATTCATCTAATTATTCGGTGAAGAGTTCTATTAGTTGTCCTATTTGTATGACGGAAATGTCTCACAAACGGTTGAAGAATGGTAAGAAAACCATTTTTCTTGGTCATAGAATATGGTTGCCAAGAGATCATCGCTACCATAAACAAAAAAAGACCTTTGATGGCAACAGCGAAGAAAGAGACCCTGCTCATCCTTTGACAGGTGAACAAATATTTGAAATGGTAAAAGATATAAGAGTCGTATTCGGTAAGAGAAAGCGAGGTATGAACGTTAGCACCACCTCTGTAGCTATAAGCCTCCCCAACAATGGATCCTAAAACACTCGATCCAAAAAAAATAACTACGAAGTAACACACATTTACTAACTTATATTAAACATTTTAAAAATTCAAAACTAATCTCATTAAATATATGTTTTAATAATACTTTATAGTTTTAGTTCTAAAACAAAACAACAGAACCATAAAAAAAATGTCCAAGGATAAGTTAATATAACTACTTTTAAATCATCTAATTAACAATATATATACCTTAACATTACTAACTTTTTTTTCTTTTTGGCCAATTTTTGTTTTGCAATGAAGAAGAAACAAGCAAAAGAGGATGAGGAAAAAAAATAGTAACAAACTTTTGATTACAATATTAAATCAACATATGTAAATATATATATATATATATATATATGTATCTACATGTAAATAAACTAATTTTCTTACTGCAACAGTCTTTACTTTTTCAACTGCAATGCATAAGTTTTTCTAGAGCCATATATATATTTAATATGTTTTACGATGTTGAAATCTATATAATTTGTCTAAATATTTTTATGAATATTTTTATCTTATTTAAACTTAAATTTTGCCTAATGTTTTTTACTACATAAGTTGATCTTCATTATTTCAACATGAAATTGATATTAAATTTAATAAGTACAATGATATATTACTATAATAATAAATATAATAAAAACCAAAATCTTAGACGTTGAAGAAAGAGGGAAAAAAGCTTTAAATTTAGCTACTTATGGAAAATAATATTGGAACTGAATAAACTTTAATGTTTTTAAAAATTATATACAAAGCATTTTTTAACAAAAAAAGAAAGAAAAAACAACACATAACATAATGTTTTTATATCCAATTTCTTCTGTGTTTAATTATGATGGAAAAGTACATTAACATCTATATTACCTTATAATAGATTCTACAATTTGTTAATATGTGTTCTTTATTTTGAATATATCCCATTGCTGTGTTGGAGTTATCATTGATTCTTTCTCTTTTTAAATTTGTTTTTAGCATATTATTTTATTATGTTATTGATTAAATGGTGTTAATCTTTTTTAAATCTTACTATAATGTAATTTTATTTTTTTCCTTGACAATGATTATTGTGATTAAAAATAAGTATTAGTCAAGCTTAGACTATAATTAACTTCGATTTCATTTCTAAATCTTTCATAAAAACTCAGTTTTGTCTACTCCCTTTATTCTATAACCACTGCGATTATATTCAAAAGCATTTGAAATCTATATTTATAAAAAATGATGGATACATTAATTTTTTTAAAACCCACAATTATTTAAATACAATATTAATAAAAAAGTTATTAAGGAAAAACCCACAATTAATAAAACGCTTCAAATATATCTATTAAAACATATTACAAATAGAAGTTCAAAAATAAAGAAAAAACATTGGACCTCATGATTTAAATGCATTATCAAACCTTAAACAAGATGCATTTTAGGAGTATTAATTACTCCGTAATATCAGCCATCCCAGTATTATAACTAATAAATCTAAAGGTTGTAAGGATAGCATGTTACTAAACAAATAAACAAACACATTAAAGATAAAATAAAGAGCAACATCACATGGACAAAAGCAATTATTCAAAACACACAAATATAAACTCTGAATATACTCTAAATAAAACCAAAAGATCACAAGCGGAGATACAAATCTAATGACAACTTCGTATTGTCTTTATCCCAATCTAGCTTTGAAGTTGCAGTGCTAGACTCTGGAAAAATAATATACATTTTGTCCAGCAATTCTCCAGCAATTGAGTAGTAAAAAAATTGTCTCCCTCTGTTTAATGAAATTTTCTTCCACAACATGATCTAAAAGCTTCAACAAACCATCATAAAAACCATTAATATTCAAAAGCCTTGATGGTTTAGAATGAATACCCAATAGTTTTCCACTTGCAGAAACAAACATTTCCTCAAGAGTTCCGATACCATCAAGTAAAGCTATAAAAGAATCAACTACATTAATCATGGCTTCTAATAGATACGACCAACTTTTTTCTACACCTATAGTCTCCCCATAAATGTTACCCCTCAGCAAGGACTTTAGGCATCATCCCCAACACTTGAGCACCATTAGATTGCGCCACTATTGAAACAACCCCTATTAACCCTAATTTATCTCCCCCTATAAACTAAGTTCATCTTTCTACGTGTTAAAACTTGCTCTAAATGTTATGTAGCTTCTAAATAGACTCTATTTTTTCCAGAACTAGAACCACAGAAAATATAGAAAATTTCAATTTTCCTAGATAAATGAAAGGATATTTATTTCTATTATGTTTTAAAAGTAATTTTTTTGGTATTTGGTTTTAAGTCCGCTCTTCATAAACTTCTTCTATCCTAAATGGGATCTTAAAGGAAATGAAAATGTACAAAACTAAAAAGTCAAACAACTAGATCATAGAAATTGAAATAAAAATCTAGGTCAGATACGTACAGGTAACAAAAGCAAGACAAATTTTTCAAAGACTTACTGAACAACTCTTTAAAATTTTAGAAAAAAGACACATAATTAGATGAACTTTGAAAATCGAGAAACTGTATAACTTTTGACATTATCAACCAAATCTAAAAAAACTAACAAAAGACAAATAAAATACTATAAGCTTTTTAACAAAAAGAAATTCGAATCTATAAAATTGATGTAAAAGACAAAAATAAACTACAAAACAAAATTGACAAATTACTGAAGAACATTTGACAAATAAAACACGAATCTTGGAACGTCTATATAAAATCCAAAAATTTAAAACAAACTATAGTACATCACATAGTTTATCTGACAATATAATATTTTTAAAAGAAAACAAAACAAACACTAATTATTCAACACTTACTATAATAATCTAAAAACAAACAATTACTAAAAATACAAAACATTCAAACGACAACTATGGATACAAATTTAATCTCCATGTAATTCTTTACAAACTGACAAACAGGATCTTCAAATGCTAGATTCCTAAGGCTCGTCTTTATGCATCAAATTTGGACCAGAGTTTATATATTGCACCTTAGATATATCCACTAGAATGACTATGAAGAGTAACTTAGAGATCATCTAAGTTTTCTTTAAAAAGACCATATTTACATAAATGAAATTTGTCATCCCTATTTACTGACACAAACCCAAGCATATAACACTTACCCTCATAAATCTGCCGCTCACATTTGTTACATTTGGACTCAATAGCACTAGATCTTCTTCTCATAGCACTATGACTGGTACTCATACCTGGAAGACCAACACTATGATTAGAATCACTCAGACGAATTTTACATTCAATCAACAGCCTCACATCATTGGGAATATCAAAACGCATAAAAACCTATAGCAGAGTAAATCTAGACTTATATTTCTGCTTAAGAACCTTTTGAGAAAGTGATAGAAAATATTTGCTCAAGTGATGATATTTTGAACCCATAGTAAACAAAGAAAAATAAACAAGAAACAAAAGAAATGAATAAGAAAATTAAAAAAAATTAAAAAAATTCAAGGATTGTGAATAACATTCAAGTCCCTAAAAAACTAAGAAGAAGAAAAAAACAGGCTTTGAATTTTAGAGAGAGAAAGAGAAAATTCTAGAGAGAATGAGGAGGATTTGAGAACTAAACAGAAGAAAAAATGCAAAGAGAGAAAGCTCAGAGATCAAAACTCCGATGCACAGTAACAGAACTTATAGACGTGGTAGGCCACTGTACTAAGCATGTGTCAAATACACGAGTGAAAAAAAAAAGCAACGAAGCCAACTATTCTTAATTGATTTCGGCTTATGAAATCCGAGTTAGGCGTATATATTTTGAATCAATTATTCTTTGACACATTGTAAACATGTTTTCATCTGTAAATATATTATAAACAAATTCAATAAACTAATGCTGTTATATAAATATAGATGTTAATATAATTTAAAAAAAAGATCCCATACCAATAAATAGTAGCTCAATAATTGTGTGTGTATATATATATATATAAACTACTCTAATATTGCAATAATTACTAATTTTTTATAACATAATAGTATTTCCTACTACAACACTCCAGTTTTTCCAGCTAGTAAGATAACTAAAATGAAGAAACACGAGTTAGTTTTTCTGAATTATTATTATTATTTTTTTTTTTTTGTGTTAAAAGATCCATTTTTGGGGCGTTCTTGAACCCTCAAGAGGGTTTTTTTTTTTTTTTTTTCATTGGATGGTTCTTCTAAGCAAGTAGGACACCTAACACAAAAATCTGTGGCCAGATCACCTCCACGTATCAAAGACTGGGTGGTCCAACTTATACTTGAGCAAATGAAAAATGTGGTCCGTCTCAACCACGATACCTGCTTCTGTCGTGGTCTCTAGATACCACAAGTTCCAATACCAGAAAACCCCAAATCAAAAAATTAAAAAAAAAAAAAAAAGAAAGCATAATAAATTTGATGGAGTTTTTTGGTGCCTTTCTATACATTTTGTTAATTCTTGGAACATCTTACTCTGTTGAAACCATCCTTTCTTTTTAAACAATTGTTTCAACTTATTACACCATGCATATTCCAATGAGTAATGACCGCATATAAAGTTAATGTTGTTATGTCTTTTATCGTTGGAGATATTGATTTTGATGAATTCTAAGTACGACTTGTAATTGATGAAATAGATTTTGTTGTATTTAACACCACAAATATTATATGTTTTCAACCCCAACTTATAGAAAATTTTGGCAATATAATTTTTTTTCTTTTTTTTTATAATAACCCACACGCCCATTAAATACTAAAATTGACAAAAAAAATATTAGATAAATGTCAGAGTTACTCTATTTACTACTCTCTTTAATACTCTCTTACTTCTTTTTTTGTCATATGTCATCTCATTTTCCTATAAAAATAAAACATAATTATATACCATTGTTTTATCCTTTTATTACAACTCTACCATTCTTTTCTTTATTACCTGGTGTAGTTCTTGGTCCTTTTTTTTCTTACTTTTTTTTTTCATTCAAATTTTGCCACTAACCTTACAACAGAGTCTTTTTTTTTTTTTTCCCTTTTTCCATGTTTCTTCTTTATCGTTTCTACGGGAACTTTTACTACAAGTATGTAATTAAAGAGAACGGGGGTAAAAACTTATTATCAACTTCTTTAAAGTATTAAAAAAAATACGGTGTATGAGGCAAAAAAAGTGTAGAAAGTAAAAGAATTTTTAAAACTTATGATAATGATATTTTATATTCTTTTCAAGAGGGGAAATATATATATACCGACGAACATTATATATACACCACCCATATATATAAGACGTTGAGGATTAAAAAAATTTGTAAAAAAAAAAAGAAAAATGTTTTCGGAAAAAAGATGCTTGACAGTGTAAAGAAGAAACATTGAATTATTTTTTAGAAAAAAATGAATGAAAAGGAAAAAAAAAGATATTGACACAGTTACAATAAAAGTGTTGGAGTTTTATATCATTACGGTTTTGTCGACTCAAATTTTATGTTCATTGGCATTTTTTAATATAAAAAGAGAAAAATGCTAACAAGAATTGCACCATAAAAAGTTTGTAATATTTAATAGTGAAAAGGTTGTAATAAAAAAATAAAAGAATAGTTTATAATTATGTTTTATTTTCATAGAACAGTGAGATAACACATAGCAAGACGAGAAGGAAGGGAGTGACAAAGAGACCCTAATATTTGTCAAAATATTAAGGCAAACAAAAGGGGACAGTTTTAAGGTGTATGTGTACGGCTACATAAAATTATATATAAAATGTAATATTACTCATAGCTTAGCAGTTAAGAAATATTTTACACCAAAAAAAAAAATATTTCCCTAAAGAGTTAGGAAATGCGACTTACTATATTTGCCTTCATAAAAGAATATTAGTTTGTTTGGTGGGGCGTTTAGAATGATGTGGTTTAAAACTTTATGGTTTAAATTATGAGTTTTAAATTATATGGTTTAAATATACTTTTAAATTGACATTTAAAATGTAAATGTTTAAAAGGGAATAAAATATCACATCTAATTTTAAACGAGAACTGATGCTTGAAAAATTATGGTTTATGAAAGAAAAATAAAAACGAGAGTGAAAATGGTTTTTATTGTAGAAAATTGTTCAAACTGTAAACACTTAGGAGGGACATAGTTTAAATTTTAAAAGTTTTGACTATTTTATGATTTAAATTAGTCTTAATTATTACTTTATTAAATATCAGTTTAAATTACCTTTATAATTTGAGCTGCACTAAACGGTTTTAAACTCTTGTATCTAACCGCTAGTACAGAATCTTATAACTGGCATCTACTAAGTTGATGAGTAATGGAGCGAAATAGTTATCTTTGCTGTGATAGGACTAAAATATACACCCTCCATTGGGCAATGATTTTTGTTTTTTCTTTAGGAAGATTTTGTATATTTAATATTTTTTCGAGAGTTACGTTCCCAACAAGAAAAAGCCTAAGGTTCTAAATTATCACGTCAAATTAATACCTTAAAATTATATATATTAACAAAAAATGGCAAATCACCTGTCACACGAATTACGGTAAAAAAACAAAAGATGAATGTTAAGATAGTCTTGGTATTTTTCACCCTCACCTTATAAAAAAAAAAACAAAATAGAAAAGAAGCCAAATAAGATTTAATGTGGTTCAATATTACGCCTACATACACAGACTAGGAACATGGAGAATGCTCACTAGTAAGAAGCAATACGATAGGCTCCGTATAAATATATATTTACAAGCATAAGATTAAGCAAGAAGTCAATGTTTACAAATCTTCTGAATCAAGTCATTTCTTAAATTGAAAACTGATACAAATAAATAAGAGGAAACTATATAATACTTTCTTTAATATGCCCTCGCAGAATAGAGCTGGGATAAGAGGTTCCAATGTTGTATAATTTTTTTTCTTTGTGTGTGTGTGCGCACAAGTTTTTTTCTTTTTGCTACTCTGAGAAAGTAAAAACATACAAGTAGTTGGATAGGGACGTAAAGAGCGCATGGATGGTGGGAAATGATGTCAATTGTCAGGCGTAGAGAATAGTTGCAAAGATGCGAAGAAATATTGCATAAGAAAACTACTGGAGGCTCACGATCTGGAGTTTTGGAGTTGCATGACCTTAGGATCGTGTGCGCATGGCCTTTGGAGAGGGAGGAACATGCCCTGTGGATTGGAGGCACATGACTTATGATAAAGAAAGAGGGAGAAAGCAGAGACGTCAACCATAACAAAAATTAAATAAAAAGAAAAAGAGGTGTAGGGCGCAACAGCACCAAAAAAAAGAGAAAAGTGGCTTCAACAATGAAGGATTAGGAACTTGTTTAGTATAAAATTATGGTAGCATAGTAGTAGTAGTAATAATAACAAGAATAATAATAATAATAATAGAAGACAAGACAAGACATAAAATTTTACATGATTTAACGTTATACCTACTTCTACAAACTAAGAATGTTTGCTTCTAGAGGAGCACAATAAAACTAGATTCCATATATATTACAAGTACAAAAACGTGTAAGTTATCAAGATTAATAAATCTCCTAAAAATCAAGTTATTTTGTAAAATTTGAAAATCGATGCAAATAAATAGAGTTTGAAATTGATAGAAATCAATTGAAATGAAGACATTGTAGTAGAGTTTCAGTTTTCAACTTGAACAGAAGGAGAAAAGCAAAATAAAATAAAAATAAAAATGGGTGGATGGATGGATGAACGGACGGACAAAACATGGCACAATATACAAGTGGGTTTTAAGTTGAGAATTATTATATAAGCAGCAGGACACCAGAGAACCAAAATACATTAACAATATTTGAATATATAAATAAAATTGCTTTGCACCTCATTACTCTAGCAGTTTAACTAGGGGTGTTTGGAAGGTGGTGGGAACCAGTGGTGAGAACCACTTTTTTTGTAGCATATGAAAGCTTTAAACTGTAGCAATTTTTTTTTATTGTTATTGTAGCATGTGAGAGCTTTATACTGTTCATAACTGAGTTTGTGGTGGAAACCGCAGTTACCACCACTTTGCAAAAAAACCCGGTACAAACCTAGTAGACCTATTCATACGTAAGAGAACGACAACAAAAAGAAAAACAAAAAGGGGATTAATATCAGTTTCGGTCCTCAAACTATGTTCTTGTCTTTTTTTGGTTCTCAAACCTCCAGATGTTACTAAGTGTACTCTTAACTATGGTTTTTTTGCGCGCGTGTGTGTTTGGCCTTTTTGTTATGAAATCGTAAACGACTCAACGAAAACGACTACGTGGCTCTCACATGTAAAACTAATTAAATGTACGTTAAAGAAATCACGCCTAGATAAATTTAAAAATTGTAAAAACAGATAACAACGAAAAGATTAGTTCTCACAGCTTAGTCGATGAAGGGTATTTTGAACAAACTATGCCTTAACTAAATTTTAAAATTAAAAGAATATAAAAATAAAAGCTTTATGTTCCCCTATGCTTAATTATAGGTCATTTAAAAGAATGATTAGAACCAACAATTTTGGTTTGAGAATTGTAATATATGAAAGCTTTATACTATAGCAATTTTTTTTTACTTTTTTACTATAACAAACCAAAGCTTTACTTTGTTCATACTTCTAACTAATGATTCTAACCATTCTTTCAAAAAGCCTATTAATGAATGATATTTCAAGCGAAATACTTTGCCAAGGTCTCCTTTAAACAACAAATCCCCAATTCAGTTGTTTAAAAAATTTAACATCCAACGATGTTTATCAACTGCCTAAATAAATTTCAAAACACAAAAATAATCAAAATAAAAATATGTTCTCTTTATGTTTAGTTATTTATTAATAATATTCCAAACAAATCACGCATAAAAAATTAAAAATTGAAAAAAATAAGAATTAGAAAATTGTGTTTTCATATGCTTAGTTCATGAGGGTATTATAAACAAATCAAGGTTAACAAAAATTAAAAATATATAATTGAGCACGCTCTGCATTGAGTTGTTGGCTAAAAAAAATGAAACACTCGTTATTTTAACGGGTATGATTTTGTAAAAAATCATAAGAATAAATGTCACTTTAGCATTTTTTTTACTAAGTCTCCACAGTAAATATTTTAAATCTACCTATCACTCATTTCTACCAACCTTATCCTGCTGCATAAATGCTTAATTAAGTAGCCTCAACTACTTACAGACATAGAATTAATTCACTTAAACTACTAGGAGACATTGATATATTTTCTCAACCACCTTTTTAATGCTTCCTTCATCTTCTTCTACAACTTGCCCCATTTGTCCCCTCAATTATGTTGACATTATTTGCTAAAAGTCTCTGGGAGACATAATAATATTTTATTTTAATGCTTATTTAATTCTCTCCCGCTCCTCAATTATCTTGATGCCTATTTATTCAACCATCATCACTCTTTTCTCTAGTTTCTCATTCTCTCCTTTCTCACTTCAAATTTTCAACTAAAAACACAAAGTATAAAGCTCTCTTTGCAACCATGAAAACTATAATTTTCAGCCACGTTTAAAGCCGTTTTGGAGTCAATTCAAGCTTGATTCTTAACCCAAACTTTAGTGTTTTTCAAAGGAGTTTTGAGGTAGGTTTTCTTCAATTCAAACTTAGTTTTATATGTGTTTTCTCCATGTTTAATGCATAATCTTCGTATTCCAAGTTCATGCAAATTTTCAGTTATGTTAACATGCATATTTGAGTATTGATGAGCAAAAACTTGAGTCTTGAGTTAAAACCCACAACCAACCTTTATTTTGGTTTGACAATAATGTTAGAAACATGTTAGGAATGTTTAGAACTAGTTTCCATAGCTCTATGGTTAATGCTTTAAAGTTTTGAACTTGAAGAACAAACTTAAGCATGTTTTCATCATTATTTGCAAGAAAGGCTAAAGATATGATTTGATGATGATTTTGGTATAAAA
>CAMOHE010041822.1:0-14362 GCA_946598075.1 Artocarpus hirsutus
ATACTTGAATGCTTACCTTTTGTGGTTTTAGAAATCTAGTGTTTCCATGCAGTGTATTGAAGATGACTTTAGTGGTTGTCTTTAATTTCTACTCATTTAAGAACCTAAATACATTTTGTTAAAAATACAATCAATCAAAAGTTAATTTAGCTAGCAATAATAAGTTATATAGTTATCAATAAATACACTTACAATTGCATCATTAATAATGTCCTGCTTTTTTGAACCGTTACTTAGCTTTCATATACATGATTTCTTAACCTATTTCTTACTTACTAGTAAAAAATATACTAGGTGAAATTTTTTTTCTTTCAATCATACTTAAAAACATTCATGAATTTGTTGCATCTTTCATTACAACAAAACTTGAGACATAACTTAAAACTTAGCTTTAAAATCATTCAAAACGTTTCTTCAAGTCACTAAGAAAACATTTACTTTCTTAAAAACTTATTAAAGCATTTTCATTCTTTGATTTTGAAATAGCAGAAAACATTTTCTTTAAGCAGCAGAAAACTACCATAGTGGGTATCTATGCACAACCTTCATAATTGTCCACCGCAGCATCGAGCTTACTAACTAGTTTCATTAGTTTCTTGTAAGGCTACCAATAGCTTGATGGAACTTATAATGAGCTTATGCTCAGAAAGGTTAAACATAATCTCACAAAACATCAAAGAATTTTCTTGTAAAACATTGCTTTTAAAGTTTCCTCATAAAACCTTCTTCATATACCTTTTCTTGTAAATATTTTTCATAAAATGTTTTTCATGAATATTATCGTGAAATATTTCTTGAAATGTTTTTCATAAACATACCTCATAAACATTTCATAGAAAGGAATGCAAACAAAATCATAACACATGATTCTATTTATGCTTGTTTATGTCCAACCCTTTGTGAACTTCTTATGATCATTCATAGTTTACTTAAAATTCTTATCATCATTCTTATGTTTTCTTTATCTTGACGGTATAAGTGTTTGTACCAACACCGTCAATTATGAGATCATAATATAATGCTTCCTTTGTGGAAGACTTAAGATCCTTAAACAATAAGATCATAACTTGAACATAACTTGTCAACCTCACATCGAGTAGGCAAGTACGACACTTATCTTGACTTGAGAATTTAGATTACTGATCTTGTAATCTTGATTAATATTTTGCATGATATAACTTAATGTCTAAAACATTAACCATAATAATTGCAAATATATTGCAAATCATAACTTGAACTTTTGTAACATTATGCATAATAAATGCAAACATATTTTAAACATATGCAAAGCTATTGAAAAACATTTTCTACATGCTATAGGCGAGGTTTGAAACTTACCTAGATAATGCTATCTATTCCCTTCTAGTAGTCAACTTTATTTCCTATTCAAATGACATCCGACAATTAGCTAACTTTCTCATTATCCACTTACTTGATTGATAACGAAACTTAAATATTAAACGTTCGTTCCTTATACTTAACCTCATTTCTTATTGGTTTTTCTTTCTTTTACTTAACTTGAATGTCCCTTAGTCAAATTTCATGTCTTACTTGACGATTCCATTACACAACATATTATGGAACATTTTTCATTTATAGGCATATTGCTAATTCCAAGGGCTTAGGGTTCGTTTTAGTGGTTTCCTTAAAAACACCGATTTTACCCTTAACAAGTTTTCTGTAAATCTCATAAGTTTACTTAAACTTCTCAGTTTTCTTTATCATTTTGTTACTTATAGGTAATGAAAAAATTCCTGCTAAGGGACATTTTTTAACTCGAACGTTTCAAGGTCAGTTTTGACAATTTTACGTAAAACGACCATTTTGCCATGATGGGTCTTAGAAAACTTTCAAAACCCATTCTAAAACAAAATTTACGTTTCCTTACTTCTCATAACATTACAAAAAAACAAACGTTGGTTTCCTTTTTGTGGAAAAACTATTGTCAAGACTTTAAGTTTTGATCCATAATACGAAAATTTTGGCAATTATACCCTTAATGTTTTTGCTCTTTCTTTACTTGATAAAAGCTTTAAATCCCTTAAAACTTACGTATGTGATTAATCACTGCCAATAATAGTGTAGAGAACCAACATTCTTTAGTGAAAATTTTGATTTCACACGGTTTTATGGTTTTGGCTTAGAATACAAGATCTTTACATTTTCACTCTCGGGACCAAAATTGACCACTTTATACTAAAACGTTCAGTCTTTTGCAAAGAATAAAACTTACAAAAGATCCTTCATCAAAGTCTTTTTATTTTAAAACATTTTTCTTTTTACAATTTTTTTTAAAATCTCGTTAAACTCATAACTTAAAATTGGTACAAAGTTTTGGCAAACCGCTAAAGTCTATTAATCGTTTTGATAGATTTACAACTTTCATGTTTTATGTTTTCTTAAAATCATTCGTCTTCATAGAGTTTTTGGTTTAGTAATACAAAAATCTATTCTGATTAAAATTCAAGTAGAATTTCTTCACAAAAAATGTTCGGATCTATTTTCAATAAATCTCATGTTGAGTTCATAAAATAATATGGCCTCTAAGAGCCTCAAACATTCAATTCTTTTTAAAATGCCCATAAGCACCCTTTTTGCATCTAACTTTCTTTAACTTATTTTTCTAATGTTTAATCTCATTTAAATCTTTCCAAATACATTTTCAAGCTCTTAATATTTATATTAATTGCTGTAACATTTTCTTTTCATGTTAAGATCCAAAACAATTTTATCAAACACTTAAAGTGCTAAAAACTTAGTGCTTATCACAAAGTTTCACACTTTGTCTTTTTAGCATTAAATCCCTTTTCTTTCAACTTTCTGGCATCATCATCATTCACATAGCACTAAATCAAATCATGCCAAAAAGTCTCTTTATATGCCATAGCCCATGCATACCATAGATTATATATCAATCACTTAATATGCATGAACTAAATCAAGGATAGAGTTTAAAATTTACTCAAGTAATTCCAAGGGATTTGCTCCTCCTTTTTGGTACTCAAAACTTTGTTAACCCTTGTTGAGAACAACTTTGACATAATCAATCAAAAGACACTCAAAACTCTAAGGAAGAACACCAAAACTCATAAAGTAAAGATTGGATTTTTACCCCTAAAAGTGGCTTATCATGCACTAAATCACTTAAACTTGGTCCAAAGCTTGATTAGAGGTTGAATTTTTGAAAAACATTAAGAAGAATTAGGAAGGACCAGTTTCTTAGAGAGCTAAAATGGTTATGTTTTCATGGTTGATGCACAAATATGATGAATACAAAGGCTCATCTTTTCACTTAAACCCTTGAATAATAAAAAAACTTGATCTGAGGACCCATTTTGCAAACAAAAGCTTGCTCTTCATCACTCAACAAATCCAGCCATCATGAAGAAAAGATATGGCACATTTTCGACCTTGTGGGTGGCATTTGGTGGATTTATTCGTTTAGGTCCTTATTGCAAAAATAGTTAATCTACAAATAAAATTGAAATTTTTTAAAAGTTGTTCCCATATATATCCAAAACCGGTTCGAAAGAGGAAGATGTGGCATTTTTTTCCATCCTTAAGGTCTCCTTGTGGGTTTCATATTATTTTATAAGACAATCCAAATTTACATTGATAATATTTTTCCTATACTGCCGATACACTTTTCATACAATCTATATTCTTCTCCATACAGTATATGATGTTTCTTAACCTTCTATGCTAATTCACATCCTTCAGACAATATAATTTCTATACTGCTTAAGTTTATATAGTCTAATTTTTATACTACTAAATTTTATGTAGTACAATTCTATCAGCATAATTCTTAAACTATGTTATTACTATAGTATAATTTTGACATTTCTATATAGTATTCTCCTTAAACTGTATTTTTGTCTTAAAATCTATTCCAATACATTCCTCAACAATTAAGCTTTTTTGTTTATTTTCATATCATTCCTTCTTTGTCATCAACTTCTTCCTCATGATGTCAGGAATAGTGAAAGATGCAAGAATACCTTGACATACATGTTCCATATTGTCCTTATTCTTCTTTTCTTTCTAATCCTTTGCTGTTATGGGAATATGCTCTCGAACCAAAACTCCAATATAGCTTTGGAGCTCATCCTCTTCCTTTCCAAGAGCTTGATCTTTTCATTGAATTGAAATCTTATCTTTTATCTTTTGATCTCAACCTTGACACTTTCTTTATCAAGTTCACTCTTCTCTTTCCATCCGCATCCGGATTAAATCTCCCTTTTTCAAAGCTCATAAACCATCGTCTTCTCCAGTTATTTCCCCCTCCATATCAACAAATTCATTGTCCAGCATTTTGAAATATTCTTAAACAATCACACTTATAGTTAAAATAAACATATAAATAAAACTAAAACAAACATATAATTAGAATTAAAACAAACATTTAATTAAAACCAACAAATAATTAAAACTAATAATAATAATGCAAAAACTAGCCTATTATTAAAATAAAAGCAAACATTAAATTCTCAAAACCAAGATATATATATATATATATATATATATAAAATCAACATATATATGAAACTAAAATATGATGATAATAAAAATAAACTATAAAACTTAAACTCACATATAAAAACTAACAACATTAAAACTAAAATTTTTAAAACTAAAACTAAGGTTAAATTAACATATAAACAATTTACCAAGTCCTAATTACAATATGTACATTCACAAATTCTAAATATAAAAACAAAAGCAAACCAAATAGTAATTACAATCTTTTATAGAAAACCATCGTCTAAAGTCTTGCACATAACCGTTGTCTAAAGTCTTGAAAATATCCAAATTCATCCCAAATTCCCATTAAAATTACCACTAAAAAAATTGAAAAGAGGAAAAAGTGACATACCTTTGGGCTCGGATTGCTCGTGGTGGCGATAGAGGCTTTCAACTAACAGTTTGTAGTGGTGGAAACTGGCAGTGGCAACAGGGCTAAAGGAGAGTGAGAGAAGAGGACTACAATGGCAATGGGTGTTTGCGGTGGCAACAGGTGTTTGCAAGTGGGGCTTTGCTTTGCAACTAGGAGCTCAAAGACGGAGAAAAGGACAACAAAGGGAGAGAGTAAGAAAGGGAGGTCAACGGCGCCACTGAGCAAGCTGATAAAGGAAAGTGAGAGCAAGAGAGATTAGGTTTGATTTTCAATAAAGCGGGATTGTAAAACTATTAGACAACGGTTTCTTTAAAACCGTCATCTAATATAAATTTAGACGACAGTTTCTAAAGCACGTGACATTTAATTCTAATAATTGCCATGAGACTTTAGATGATGGTTTCGCACCAAACTGTTGTCTAATTAGAGTTGCATGAGCGACAATTTGTTGTAGTGTCTAAATTAATTAATTAATTAATTTATTTATTTTTAATAAAAAGGATATTTTTGAGATAGCAAAAATTTCCTTAAAAGAGAAGGTCATCAATTTGAAACATTTAAGTTGGAGGTTATAACTTGAAAAAATGCCCTCTTTAATTTGAAATTGTGTAATTAAAATTGTAAAATTATGAATATGTGTAAGTAAAATTGTAAAATTGTGAATATGTGAAATTATGTGAATATGTGTAATATGTGAAATTATGTGAATATGAGTAATATGTGAAATTTTGTAAATATGTGAAATTGTATAATTGAAATTGTAAAATTGTGAATATGTGTAATTGAAATTGTGAAATTGTGAATATGCGTAATATGTGAAATTGTGTAGTTGAAATTGTAAAATTGTGAATGTATGTAATTGAAATTGTGAAATTGTGAATATGTGAAATTATGTAAATATGTGTAATATGCGAAACTGTGTAATTGAAATTGTAAAATTGTGAATATGTGTGAAATTTATAATTTATAAGATGTGAAATTATAATATGTTAACTTACAATATGTTAATTTATAAGATGTGAATTTATAATATGTGATTTTTAATATTTGAATTTATAATATGTCAATTTTTTATTGTACGATTGTAATTTAATATTAGTATGTGTGTGTTAGTTTTTGCTTACTTTGAACAGGTACAATGTCTCACGAGATCGATAGTGACCAATATGAGGAGGAGTACAAAGAGTGAATTCCATCTTCATCTCAACCTAGCAAGGGAAAACAACATAGTAAACCATGAAGACGAACTAAATTCAATCCAAAAGTAGACTTTGAGCAAAGAGCTACATTGATTAAAAAAGTTCATCAGATAAAAAAGAAAGGTTCAAGAATAGAAGTGACATTTGATTCGAAAGGCCAACAAAAAGGCGCATCCGGCCATGAATTAAGTAGTTCGATCAGAATCCTTAGTCAAGAACACGTTCCTATATGGATAAAAGATTGGAGGTCTAAGGATTTGGAGCAAGTAAAAGATGTGATTTGGATAGAGATTTACGAAGCTTTTACAGTTGAGGATTAGTATAGGCAAATGGCTTTGAAGGTTTGTGGTAAATTAGCAAAGGGGTTTAGATCTGACCTCTACGTTACCTTCATATAGCCAAACCTTTTGATTTTGGAGGAGAATGAAAATGCATATAAATGGCCTCCTACGGCAGTAAACTACTACCCCTCCATAAACGATGACGATTTGGAAGCTTTGTGAGATATCGACTTTCTGCTAAATTCCAACTGTTTTCATCAAATGTAAGAAAAATAAGAACAAAAATGAATACTACTCTATGGTTGGCTGAGTCAGATATAGAGAGCTCGAGCAATCATTGATACGTTAATATATTACTTGTATTACATATATCAATTATTCTTTCGTTAATATGTTACCAACATAACGTAATACAGTTAGCTAAGATGGGCGTGCTACCAACACAGGAGGAGTTGTGGGTAAAATCACGTCAAGCTCCTGATGGACAGTTTAAAAATCCAAGAATAACAAAAATTAGAAACTTGAATGGAAGCATTTTGGACACAAACCATTAATTTGCAATTTAATACCTGTTGAAGGATCTTAAGAATAACATGTTTTTATTGTTGTTTTATAGGATGAATACATGATACAACAAAGTCAATGGAGTTTTCAATCCATCAATAACGATGACATATTGACGAGGGCACTAGAGAAACCAGAACATACAGGACGTGTTCACGTTCAATCGAAGTATATGAAGCAGTCTTAATATTTCGACCTCTAATCAGGTTCAAAATTGAATTCTCAAATGTCAAATATGCAGATGGAGATTGCAGAACTACGAGGTCTTATGACCGAGCTCATTTTCCAAGGACTTGCCAAGTCAACAGATGATAGCATCTCACAATGCAATAGCTTCAAGGTTAGTTGTAACCCTCCCAATAATATAGTAGAAGCTCCACAAGATCTAAAAGCCCAATTATCAACTTATCATCAAGATTGCAGGCTTTTTGTTGAGGATAGACTTAATGGTGGGTGTGCACTTGTTACTCTTAGGAAGGCGTGGGTGGAGAGTCTTCTAACAATACAGTCCACAAAAGACCATTAGGGGAAGAAAACGTGCACGTTAGCATCACTACCATCAGAGTTAGAATAGCTGAATTGCCTATTCCAACACTTGAGCAGCAACTAAGGGTGAGGCATCAGAAGCTTCGTCGCATGGCCAAAGAGGTTAGTTGAAGTCATTACAATGACGAAGATGAGTTGAGCACCTAGCCACATTTCACAAGATCTAAGTAGAAAGAAATGCCAAAAAAAGAAAAGCTCTACAAAAGCAAGACAATCACAACCTGAGGTAGAAAAAGAACAAGAACAACCTATTGCGAATGAGTCATTGCCTGCATTTAACTTCACCTCAATACCTCTAGAATTTATGCAGTTGGATTTATATGCACATTCTTTCATGTGCGATGGGTTGACGATTCAGTGCCTGATGTCGGTAAATGTCACTTGCAATGAATTGCCTATCTATGTGGGGTATGAATATGTTTACTACTTCATCAACTTTGTTCAAATCAAGGCAAATTGTATCCTGGTATATCTCAGGTAATAAGTCTATCCTTAATTCGTAAATTTTAAAATATAGGTAGAGTTGTAAGGTGATTTCAAATATTTGACTGTATTGTTTTTTATTATAGTTTTTTGACATAATATTGTGAACTTCAAGGCTTGGATTAAAATTTCGGCTTCATATCTCCAACGATTGTTTCAAGTGCTGCAAAAGACCTACAGAGTGATAGCAGGGAGCACACAATGTCACTCCTCCATCTATTAGCTCAACCACCAAAGAAGAAATTATTCTTCCTACCATACAATGTTGGAGAACATTGGATGTTGGCACTTATTTCACCATAGGAGGATCAAATATATTGGTTTGATCCCTTCAGACACGCACCATGTGATGATTTCGTATCAATCACGAGATTGTAAGTGTTATTGTTCTCTTAAAAAATTAATTGTTTTGAGTTTTACATAATTGTATTGTCTATTAATACATTTAATCATGACACATTGTTAGGGTGCTTAACAATTAGAAGCTTCAAGCGTAAAGCAGTGTCATAAACTAACCGAATGAAATGCTATATTCTAAACGTAAGTGTCCAAGGCAACAACAAAACGTATATTCTAGACGTAAGTGTCCAAGACAACAACAAAACATAGAATGTGGTTTTTTCATTTTACGTTTCATGTGAGATATAATTACAAGTGGTATGCAAGCCTTAGGAAGAAAAGATTTTTACATACATACAAATATAAATGAAATTAGATTAGAGTGATCACAATTTGTAAATACGTATGTCATTTTTAGCTAAATAGAGATAGCAGATAAACACTTGCTCAAAATAGCTCAAATGTAAATGATCTTGTAAATACCTTGTAATTTCAATATACATCAATTTTTGTATGCAATCAAGGCCTTACTGTAATGGATAACACATGTAACTGGCCATCTCGTAGGAAATCATAAATTTTGTTAATTTTTATTGGGCAATACCAATTTTCTATGACAGTTTTCTAAAAAACTGTCGTGGAAGTGACTGTTGTGGACTATTATTCCACAACGGTTTTCTAAAAACCGTCATGGTATGTTTAGGCCTCGTTTGTTTTTGTTCTTAGAATTTTTGAAAATATTTTTGCATGCTTTTCGATGCAAATATTTTAAAAACACTCTCAGTATAATTCCTAAAAAATTCTCATTTTCTAAAACAAAAATGTTTTCACCTATTTTGAAAACAATACCAAACTACCCCTTAGTTTCCATGACGGTTTTTTAGAAAATCGTTGTGTGAACTTTCTCTGTCACAACGGCTTTTCTTCAAACCGTCGTGAAAGAGTTATCCTGTGCCCCCATTTTTGCGTGTATTCTGAGGTTCCACGATAGTAAAAAACCATCATGAAAACTCAATTTTGTACCACGATTGAAGTTTTCACAACGGTTTTTTAACCGTCGTGAAATTTTTTACGACGATTTTAAACTGTTGTGAAATACACAGTCTATAGTGTGTGTGTATATATATATATATATATTTATATATAGTGAGAATAAGTTTTGGGTGGTGCTTTCAGGACGCTCAAAACACGAAAGGTTTTGTCATTTCTTTTGCAAAATGTTTTTTTCCTTGTTTTTCTAGGCAAAATATAATTTTAGAAGAGCAAAATGCAATATTTATAGAACTTCATATATAAAATTATAAAATAAAAAAAGTTTAAGAAGGGCAGCCACCTATTCTTGTTTCTATATGGCTCTAGCCTTGTCAGATTCTTATTTTAGGTTATTATTTAACTATCAAATTATCAAGGTATCCGTATATAAATAAATCCACTTTTAAACTATTAGAATGATAGAGTTTATCTGTTACTTTTAGAAATATTATGGTATTATGATCATTCTATGTATTTTTAAATTCATGTTGAAATTACCGATTCATGTTCTACTTCAAATTGCAGTGAAGAAAGACAATACTAAGCTTCATTAAAAAAGAATTATTTTTTATACTAAATAAGAATTTATTAAACTCCAAAGTCAATCTAGGAACGTTAACCAAAAAAAGAAAGATAAAAATTTAAAACGTATTTTTTAGGAAAAATAATTAAAAGTATTTTGAATGATTAAAAAAATTAGAATCCAAAATTAATTAAAAAAAGACGATGAAATAAATAAAGAAACAGATAATCTCAATAGCCGAAGTCAGAAATTTAGTTTAGGGGCTTTTGAGTAAAGCCAAAATGTTGAACTAAGTTAATATTGTAGTAAATACTAAAAAAATCTTATGATCCTCCTTTTTCTTTTAAGATTCTCCCTTTTATTTTTTATTGATTATTGATTATTGATTACACATTCTTCTTTTTCTTCCTAAAAAATATAAACTCATTTGTGGTTCCTAATTTTTGTTTATTTGAATGTTTAAACTTGAGACAATGAATTCAAGGGAAAAAAAAGAAGATATGATAGTACATAACTAAAGCAAAAAAAGTCTAAATGAAACCTTTTAAAACATTTTATAGGTTTTAAATTAGAAAATAATAGAGGGGAAAAATAAGTTTTCAATCGAATCTAGGGTTTAAATTCAATATGGGGGAGGGGGTAGTTCAAAACAAGGGAAATTGCAATAAATAAACTAATTATGTAAACTATTAGAAATAAACAACACAATTATAAAGATTATAAATTAATAGGCCATAATTTGTTTTAAATGTTTAATCTAACAATTATACCCTCTTATTTTTAGAATCTGATTTTCAAAAAAATAAAATAAAATAAAATTTTATCCTCTCTCTTCCTGCTCTTCCTCCCACTCTTCACTTGTCTGATGAGCATCACCACTGGTGTTGCCATTTTCCTTATGCCAATCGATGCTGATCTTGATCTCTAAGATCTCATGATAGATCCATTGTTGCCTTTCTTTCCTTCGCTGATCAACTACACGATCTTTGATGATGCTATTCTTCACACCTCCAATCTCTGTTCCTCTTCGTAGCTCTGGTGGCTTGATGATGATGTTCCTCTAAGTTGTCGCGACTTGGAAGTGAAGATGAGATCCATCGGTGAAGGAGAGCATGGCATGTAATGATGCTTTGCCAACAACTGTGAGCTGCATGAAAAAGAGAGAAAGAAGGGGAAGTACTATTACAAAGTAGGTCTATAGCGACGATGAAAAGTCATCACAAATAATTCTTTTACTGTCGCAAATAAGTCGTGGCGAGTAGTTAGTTGCAAAAACCTTTTTTGGACAACACCCTATTGTCGCAAATGTATTATTGATGAGTGTCATTGCAAAAATTTCATCGCAATTAAGTCATCGGTTGTTTCATTGGGCTAACGTAGAGTCAAATTTTTACTACGACATTTTCCAAACGTCGTCCCAAATTCGTACTCACATGCCGATGTGGTATCTATTTTTTGCAATGACATTTTGAAACATGTCATTGCTAATTTTTTTTTTTTTGTTTTTGTGACAATTATGTCGTTGCAAATACCTTCATTTTTATTTTTTAAATATTTATAATATTAAAATAAATTTATTTTTAATAATTTGTATAAAATTTTTAATTTGTTATTTTTTTAATAGTAAAATTTATTTTTTATTAATAGATTATTTCATAATTAATTTAAATTATAATAATGAAAATTAATTAATATTAAAAAACACAAATGATAATAAATTGTTTCATTAATAGAATAAAACTGACGTAATGTGCGAAAATATTAAAAACATAGATAAATAAAAACAAAATACAATCTAATTCCTTAAATTTACAGCATCACTAGCGTCATCATTGTTTTCATCAGCAGCATCTGAAGGAGGCGGAGCACTTACAAGTACATAAGGTTGTCATGGGCAGGAATTAGACATTAGGGTGCTAGGATAGCAAGTCCATCATCTTCTTCTGGTTCTCGTACATTTGTAAGTTTTGCTCATACGATCTTTACAAATATTCCTCCACGTGTGGGTCAACATGTGCCAAAGATGTTTCATCTGACTAGGAGCCAGAGGGTGAAGAAGTGCTAGAGTAAATCTTAGTAAATCTTCTTCAAGAGTGTTGGGCCTACTACAGTCTTATGTCCTCTAGGTATACCCAAAACCTGCTCTAAAATTCCCTCCTCACTAACAGCTTGCAAGATGAACCGGAAGCAAACTGTGCCTTCTAAGTTGATGTCTCCCCCTCCATCTTATTCTATACAAATAAAAATAAACACCCGTTATAAAAACATAGACTAATTTGGATAACAAAAGATAATATAAAAAATAAACATACTTAAAATAGCACACTCTGCTTTAGGGTTAACCCATGTGGCCCTGTGACGATGCATATCGCTCTACTTATCTATGGTAGACATTAGCTGCTAGGTTGTCGCATTGGCCAATCTAACAATTCGAATGTCTTAGAATTGTATATTCGATTATCAAAGTTCACTTTTACAATAAATATTAATAAAAAAACTTACCAATCTTCTTTTGGCAATTTTGTTGGCACGATATTTGACCATGTAAGCTTGACCACTTCTGGTTGCTAAAATTATTTTTATTTGTTTCTAACTTTTTTTTTTAATAATTATATTCAACAATAGCAAAATTGAAATTAGAATATGTAATAAACCACCAACTTAGGAGATGTACAATTACCTGAACCTTTAGGGACATAAGTTTATACAGTACAATTTCAATACTACTTAACTTTATGCAGTATAATTTATGTGCTGCTTAACTTTATTAGCATATTTCTTGTACAGCGTTATTCTATTACTGTCCAATTTTTATATTTTTATAGAATATTCTCCTTAAACTTTATTGTTATCTTAAAATCTGTTGCAATATACTCTACAACAATTAAGCTTTTATTTTATTTTTATATCATTCCTTCCTTGTCATCAACTTCTTCCTCATGGTGTTAGGAATGGTAAAGGATGAAACAATACTTTGCCATACATGTTCCAGATTGTCCTTATTCTTCATTTCTTTCCAATCTTTTGTTGTTATGGGCACATGCTCTCGAACTAAAACTCCAACATAGCTTTAGAGCTTATCCTCCTCTTTTCCAAAAGCTTGATCTTTTTTGTTGAATTGGACTCGTATTTTTTCCTTTTGATCTCAACCTTGACAATTTCTTCATCAATGTTGCTCTTCTCTTTCCATCCGCATCAGAATTAAATCCCCCTTTTTCAGAGCTCATAAACCATCCTCTTCTCTGGTCATTTCCTTCTCCATATCAAAGAATTCATTGTCCAACATTTTGAAATTTCTTAAACAATTACACTTATAATTAAAACCAACATATAATTAAAACAAATAATAACACAAAAACTAGCATATGATTAAAACAAATACAAACATTAAATTTCCAAAAACAACATATATATGTATATATAATCACCATATATATGAAACTAAAATATAATGATAATAAAAATAAACTATAAAACTTAAACTCACATATAAAAACTAATAAAATTAAAACTACAATTTTTTAAAACTAAAACTAAGGTTAAATTAACATAGAAACAATTTACCAAGTCCTAATTACAATGTGTCCATTCACAAATTCTAAATATAAAACTAAAGCAAACTTAAATACGAATTATAACATTTCATAGAAAACCATCGTCTAAAGTCTGCACATAACCGTTGTCTAAAGTCTTGAAAATAACCAAATTCATCTCAAATTCCCATTAAAATAAGCACAAAAAAATTATAAAAAAAGGGAAAAAAAGACATACCTTTAGGCTTGGATTGCTCACGATGGCGACCAAGGCTTTAACTAGCGGGTTGTAGTGGTGGCAACTAGCAAGGGTTCACAATGGCGACTGGCGGTTACGACGAGACTGAAGGAGAGTGAGAGAAGAGGATGACAGTGGCAATGGGTGTTTGTGATGGCAAGAGGTTTTTGCGGTAGGGCTTCTTTGTGGGACTAGGAGCTCGATGATGGAGAGAGGACAAGAAAGGGGGAGAGAGGGAAAGGGAGGTTGATGGTGTTGCTAAGAGTGCTAATGAAGGATAGTGAGAGCAAGAGAGATTAGGTTTGATTTTTGAATAGGGCAGGATTGTAAAACTATTAGACAATGGTTTCTTTAAAACGGTCGTCTAAAATATAACTTTAGACTACGATTTTGGAGAAAATGTCACCTAAAGCATGCAACATTTAATTTCAATAATTGTCGCGTGACCTTAGATGACGGTTTCGTACCATCGTCTAATTAGAGTCACATGAGCGACAATTTATTGTAGTGTCTAAATTTATTTATTTTAAAAAAAAGGATATTTTAGAGATCGCAAAACTTTCATTAAAAGATAAGGTCATTAATTTGAAACATTTAAGTTAGAGGTTAGTCACTTGAAAGAATGCCCTCTTTAAGGTCCTTTTTTAAAGGGTCTTGATGAGAGAGAGAGAAGAACTTAAGAAGCATGTGTTAGAGAAGAAGAGAAGCGGCCTAAGGATGTTTTCAG
>CAMOHE010041823.1:0-11388 GCA_946598075.1 Artocarpus hirsutus
TCACCCGGCCATCATAAATTAAACAAGTTACACCTACTCATTATAAAATGAAGAAATCATACCCATGATCCACAATACAAACTTCACGGAATAAACAACAAAATGAACAACTATTTATCAACTTCATGGAATAAAGAAAAAAATCAACAACGATTTATCAATTTCGGATTAATTATACAACACAATCAACAACTATTTCTCACTTTCTACAAAAAAACTTACAATTTAGGCTGAGATTAAGGAGTGTAAAGGCGGAGAGAGACGGCGATGGCTGATTCGGAAGGGTCTGTGTTTGTTTTTGTAAAATGTGTTTCTGAAATGTGTCTGAATGCCGAGGACAGGAAGGGGTTTTAAAGAAGCTACCACGACAGTTTTCTAAAAAAACCATCGTGGAAGATACCACGACGGCTTTTTTAGAAAACCGTCGTGGTATCTTAATCTACCACGATAGTTTTCTTCAAAAACCGTCGTGGTGTCTCTAAGCTACCATGACGGTTTTTGGAGAAAACTGTCGTGGTAGCTAAGAGACACCACGACGGTTTTTTTAGAAAACTGTCGTGATATCTTCCCACCTTCCCATGACGGTCTTCGTTTTCACGGGCGTAAGTTACCGCGCATTTTTGCCCTTACCACGACGGTTTTTAGGAAATGGTCGTGAAATAAAGGTCGTGTAATCACTATTTTCTTGTAGTGTGAGAAATCTTGATTCAAATCCATTTTTGATCAAACAAAGCTTAGATTCTAGATGTTCTAAGTTCCTTTAACCTAGATTGGTGATTTTCTAAGCTTAAGAAAGCTTAAATTTCAAAATGCAAGGAAAATTGGAAAAGTTTTAGAAATTTGAAAACTAACCTCAAATCAAAGCTTTAAATCGTGTTTTTGATCGTCCAATCGAATTCCTGAGCTTCCAATCTACTAAGTATCAAAATTTATGCTTGATTTTTGAAGCAAAAATTGAGAGAAAGAGAGAGATCACGAGAGAGAAAGAGAGAGTGAGCGTGAGAGAGTGAGGAAGAGGAGAAGAAGGGAAAAATAAATAGAGAGAAAAGAGACTGTTGGCTGGATAAAATTGTGTGTGGTAGCACACTGTTTTCAAATGGGACATATTTAGTATTTGACATATTGTTTTGTTTCAAAATCCCAAATAACAATTAAAAATAATTAAGAGTAATTAAAAATCATTAAAAGAATAAAAAATAACATTAATTTAGAAATTTTACAAAATGATCAAATTAAGTATAAAATATTCATTATGGCACACTAATTCACCATTTTACACATTAATGACATTTAATTAATTTCAGGGTGTTACAACTCTCCATCCCTAAAAGAAATTTCGCCCTTAAAATTTACGAATTGATTCAGAAACAAAACAAATACGGATACAACTCCTGCATATTCGATTCTAATTCTCAAGTGGCTTCATCAACCCTGTGATGTTGCCATACGACCTTTACCAACAGTATATCACAACGACGTAAATTGATCACTCTTTGATCGATAATTTGAACTGGCATTTCCTTGTATGTCGTGTCTTCCTGAATCTGCACATCGTGAAATAAGACTATCTTGTTCTGTTCAGGCAGACACTTTCGAAGCATCGACACGTGAAATACATCATGGACGTGAGAAAGTTCAAGAGAAAGGTCGAGTCGATAAGCAACTATGCCAACACGTTGGGAAATCTCAAATGGTTCAACATACCTTGATGCTAGTTTTCCACTTACTCTAAATTGCGAGATACCTTTGCGAGGCAAAACCTTTAAGAGAACAAAATCTCCTACCATGAATTCCAAGGGTCGACGTCTCCTATTCGCGTATCTCTTTTGCCGACTCTAAGCTGCCTTCAATCGATTTTGGATTGCAGCGATCTTTTCGTTACTATAGCGAATCTCATCTAGCCCAAGGATAATTCTATCTTCTGGTTTAGCCCAACACATCGGTGACCGACACGGTCATCCATACGGTGCTTCAAACGATGCCATGCCAATGCTTGATTGATAGTTGTTGTTGTACCCAAACTTCGCCAGGTGCAAGTACTTCTTTTAGTTCCCGTCGAAATCTATCGCACATGCGCATAACATATCTTCGAGAATATGAATAACCTACTCAGATTGTCCATCGTTCTAAGGATGAAATGCCATGCTGAAGTTCAAATCTATACCCAAAGCCTCCTAAAAGCTCCTCCAATACTTGGCATTGAACTTGGTGTCTCTATCGGATGTGATGGACAAAGGAACTCCGTGCAATCTTACTATGTTCTGTAGGTACAATTCTCTGAGAACCTTTCTTGAGCATGTTGTCCTGAAGGGAATGAAATGAGTTGATTTTGTCAATCTGTCGACCACGACCCAAATTGCATTGTGTCTCTACTTCGCCTTCGGCAATCCAGTAAGAAAATCCATAGTCACGTGCTCCCATTTCCACCCTGGAATAGGGAGTGACTGAAGCTAACTTGTTGGCTTCTGATGCTTGGATTTTACCTAAGTTATACATTTGGCCACGTATTCTCGAACATCTTTCTTCACACCTTTCTACCAATATTGTCTCTTCAGATCACGATACATCTTCATGCTCCCTGGATGAATGGCAAACTAAGACTCATGAGCTTTATCCATTATAGCCTTCATCACTTCTATGATTGCTGGGACTACTAGACGCTCCCTAAAGTATAACGATCCATCCACATGTATCCTCCATTTTTTAAATTGCTCTCCATTCTGAATTCGCATATAGATTCCCTAAAGATGCTGGTCTTGCCACTAATTCTACTTCACCATCTGAACGAGAGTTGGGGCTATCTTTATGTGATACACCAAAACTCGATCATAGCCTTTGTAATACTGTAGCCCATATTCACTCACTGTTGCATCTCTTTTCCAATCTTCAAAAGCCAGACATGCAGTATCCTTGAAGACTTCCGACTAAGCGCATCTGCGACCACATTAGCTTTTCCAGGATGATACTGTAGCGTGAAATCATAATCCTCTATATATTCCATCAACCTTCACTGCCTCAAGTTCAAATCCCTCTAAATGAACAAATACTTCAAACTCTTGTGGTTGGAGAAAACCTGAAATGTCACCCTGTACAGATAACATCTCCAGATCTTTAACACGTGAATCATTGCTGCAAGCTCTAAATCGTGAGTAGGATATTTCTACTCGTGGGGTCATAGCTGTCTCAATCCGTACACTACCACACATCCATGTTGCATCAACACGTATCTTGAGGCATCCGTATAAACTTCATACGACTCTTCACTATTGGGGATGATCAATACTGGTGCTGAAGTTAATCGATTCTTTAGTTCTTGAAAAATGAGCTCACATTCTTCATCCACTTGAACATGATATTCTTCTTGATCAATCTTGTCATTGGTGTTACTACCTTCGAGAAATCCTTCACAAATTTCCTATAATATCCTACAAGCCCCAAGAAGCTACGGACTTTTGCCACATTCCTCGGTTGTTCCTATTCCACTATAGCTTCTACCTTAGATGGATCCATTGAAATACCATGCTCAGAGATGACATGACCTAGAAACTTGACTTTCATCAACCAGAACTCACACTTTTCCTTTTTAGCATACAACTGGTGTTCTTACAAAGTCTAAAGTATGATCCTGAGATGTTGCTCATGCTCCTCCCAAGTCTTAGAATAGACCAGGATGTCGTCAATGAACACAATTATGAACTAATCCAAATAGGACCTAAATATCCTGTTCATCAAATCCATGAAAGCTGCCGGAGCATTAGTTAGTCCAAACGGCATCACCAGAACCTCAAAATGTCCATACCAAGTCCTGAAAGCTGTTGTGGGAATGTCCTCTACCCTAATTCTAAGTTGATGATATCCCGAGCCTAAATCTATCTTTGAGAAATACCGTGAACCTCCTAACTAATCAAACAACTCATCCATCTTGGGTAGAGGATACTTGTTCTTCACCGTGATTCGATTCAACTACCGATAATCTATACATAACCTGAGGGTTTCGTCATGCTTCTTTACAAACAAAACTGGCGCTCCCCAAGGTGATGTGTTATTCTAGATATATCACTTATCAGCAAGCTCCTGAAACTGCTTTCTTAATTCTTTCATTTCTGCTGGTGCCATCCGATAAGGTACTATGAAAATCAGTGCTGTCCTTAGAAACAATTCAATACCAAATTCAATCTCTCGATGCGGTGGTAATCCTGGCAATTTGTCGAGGAAGATATCTTTAAGCTCATCCACCACTAGGATTGCTACATTTCTTCTCGAGGTACCGGGCTCTCCTTCTAGGTTCATGAGAAAGATGTAGCAAGTAAGATTCTTTCGCCCTCCAAGACATGTCTTCATGAGGCGCTCACTCATTAGCCGATCACCACCGCCCTAGAAAGTGATTGTTATCCCCCTATCAGACACTAGGGTCACTTTCCTAAGCTGACAATCTACTACTGCATTATACCTAGACAACCAACCCATTCCTAGGATTACATTGTATGAACTCATGGGGATTACAATCAAATCACTCTTCAGTATCTCATCCCTAATCTTTAGTTTACAAACTTTACAAATACAATTCACACATACTCGCCCCAAGGGTGAAACTATTACTAAGGGTTCGCCAAACTTTCTATCTCTAATCTAAAGGCATGTATAAAAGAACTTGAAATGAAAGAGTGAGTGGCACCAGTATCGAATAACACGTGTGCTAGGGACTAAGAAACCAGATTTGTACCATCGACAACCATGTTATCCGAGCTTCTTGATGTCATGGTGTGTACCTGAATTGGAGCCTTTCCTCTTCCTCTACCAACACTGCTTGGTCCTGGATTAGTCAGCTGATATTGCTGCGATGGAGGTGACTGCACACTAGCTATACTCGGCGCTCGATACTAAGGGGCATTGCACTGGAAATTCTACGGTTGATGTCTTTGTACTGGATATGTCAGTTGCTGAGAAGAGAACTGATGGAACTGAAGCTGGGGGTACTGCTGAGGCTGAGGCTGAGGTAGAGTCTGAGGTTGGGGCTGATGACTAGCTCCTTCTCTTGTCTGAAGTCCTAGGCGAGCACTCTTGATCGGGCAATTCCTTTTAATATGTCCCGGCTGCTGGCAACAGTGGTAGTGGAAATTGTAGGAATTGCTGCACTCGTTGCTGGATGAGCTGCTGCTACCATTGTTCACGTTATCCTGCTTGTTCCTTCCTAGAGTTGGTCGACTACTGGTGCTCCTCCTGTCGCTTCTTTGTGGTCCTCTTGACGTCTTGGCTCGATTCTCACAGTACTACACGTAGTTGTTTCCACTGATATTGTTGCTGACACAAGCTCTCCAAAATTCCTTAGTCGTAGGGCAACCACCTGTCGTCGAATGGGAGCCTTAAGTTCGTCTTGAAATTTGATGCACTTCTCACGCTCCAATGCCACTATAGATGGAGCGAACCTTGCCAGCTCATTAAACTTTGCCTCATACTCCTGAACTGACATATTACCCTGCTGTAATCTGTAAAACTCAGCCACCTTTTGGTCTCTATATCCCTACAAAAAGTAGCGGTCGTAGAACAACTCCTCGAACCTGTCCCAACTAATGTTACCGTTGTTTTCCAGGCATTTTGCTTGCTTCCACCAAGTGTTAGCACCACCTTCGAACTTATATGCTACAAATTCCATATGATATTCTGCTGGCACGCCAAGAGTGTCTAGGTGTTTCACGACTAACCAATATTCTGCCACTTGAGGGTCCCCTTTTCCATCGAAGGTCTGAACAGATGCACGTCAGAATTCCTTAAAGTATGCATGCTGATGACTAGCCTCAGAATCCTCCGGTCTTGCCCTTGCTGCCATTTGCTAGAATACAGTAAACATGGCTCTCGTCATGCCCTCATCATTCCCAAACTCGACGTCAGCTATCGAACGACGTCTAGGTGCCATCCTTTCACTTTTGAAAACAAAATTTTGAACTATCAGTGGTATTTTATTGTCGTACCTATATGTGCACAATTCCCAAGGTTCATAAACTTGAGCTTTGATACCATTCTGTCACGCCCCAGAGTACGGGAGGTGACGTGGTAGTTTAATTAAGTTAATTAAGTAGAAATTTAATTAAAACATGAGTTTAAGAATTAAGCAATTTATTTATAAAAATGTGATAAGTTTAAAACTTTTGTATTTAAAGCGAGCGATCATAATATTCAAACAAATAAGGATAACAAAATAAACCATAAGGAGAAAATGAAAATATAAGGAGAGGCGAGAATGGGTCCCATTGACCCACATCTTGTGCATACACATAGTACTAACATTATTAAATTACAATTACAGCACAAATTGAAAAAAGAGAAAGTTAAAGTTATACATGCCTTGATTTTTATAATTTAAATAACCTACTAGGTCCTCCTACTACTCGAATGTCTTATTTGTGGACTCTTCTTCGATCCTAAGCTATATCCACCCAGAGGGGTAAAGTTTTGAAAACAAAGAAAATGTGAGCGAAAGGCTCAATAGGACTATATTTAAAACACCAAATTTTAAAGGAAATTCCATTATTCAAATAAATATTTAGAAAACCAACTTCAATAAATAAATAAGTACATAAATAGATAAATAAATAAATAAATAAACAAAAATTTAATAAAAGTTTACCTTATCAAAACAACTTATTGGTCGACCAGAAAGAATGTCATTTTCTTTTCCTAGGCAAACCATATATATTACTCCACCATAGTGGCCTAGCTAGGTTTCGAGACTTACCTTCAAAGTCGCACTCTACACGACCCTACCTTTGATATGGCATCATGCCCTTAAATATATTCTCTATAATTATTAGAAATCTCTTTTTACCAAGTATTCTTATTTACATTCATTATGAGGTTTATTATAAAAGTTCACTGCAGTCTGTTGTTCATAAAACAATTAATGAAATCCTTTTTCAAATCATCATTGAAAATATTTTAATGAAAACCCTTTTTAGGCCAAAATCATTTTTAAAACTAGGTTACCAAGGAGAGGGTAGAAGTCTTACCTCGATACTCGTGCCAACGTCCCTCACCGTAATCTTGGTCCACTATACGTTAGTTCCGTGGATCCACGAGCTACCTTAAATGGAAACTAGGCCTATAAGTACCTAGCTTAAAATATCCTATGTTACTAAATCATCTCATGGTGTCCTAGTCTGTCATTTAAGTTTATAAAATCATACTATGATGTCAAAGTCTTAATCAGGGTTCAAAACAGTAAAGATGGATGAAAAATCACAAAATCTCACCATGTCCGGTCAGCCTGGTTAGAAATCAGGCTGGAAAACCAAGTCTGGTCGGCCAAATATTTCCAGGTTCGGCCTGCCAGTCATATGAATCCGGCCTGCCGAACTCATGAATCCAATCTGCCGAACACGAAGTTTGGCCTGTCGAACTGAAAAATTTCAAAAATTTCCAAGCACGGGTTTCGAAGTCCCTGTGTCCAAATCCTTATTTTAACATGTTTTTCTCACTTCTCAGGCATGGGGAAACATCAATAGATGATACAAAAACATTATAGAACACTTTTAAATCAATTTAAACAAGATTTGGGCAAAGATTTTAAAAAATTCCAAAAATAGAGAAAAATGAAAAATCTTGATTCAAATCTGTTTTTGATCAAACAAAGCTTAGATTCTAGATGTTCTAAGTTCCTCTAACGTAGATTGGTGATTTTCTAAGCTTAAGAAATCTTAAATTTTAAAATGCAAGGAAAATTGAAAAATTGAAAAAGTTTTAGAAATTTGAAAACTAATCTCAAATCAAAACTTTAAATTGTGTTTTTAATCTCGTCCAATCGAATTCCTGAGCTTTCAATCTACTAAGTATTGAAATTTGTGCTTGATTTTTGAAGCAAAAATTGAGAGAAAGAGAGAGAAAGAGAGAGACCGTGAGAGAGAAAGAGAGAGTGAGCGTGAGAGAGTGAGGAAGAGGAGAAGAAGGGAAAAATAAATAGAGAGAAAAGAGACTGTTGCCTAGATAAAACTGTGTGCGTTAGCATACTGATTTCAAATGGGACATATTTGGTATTTGACAAATTGTTTTGTTTCAAGATTTAGTTAAAATTAGGGTTTTAGAAGGAAATTTATAAATAAAAAGGTGATGATTTAAAAATCGTTTGAATAGATAAGTTAATTAACAATAATGCACATATTTACAATTTAAATTGCTAACTTAGATCCTAATTTAAATCATATAACTATTCGAATCATTTACCAAACGGACCCATAATTATTTGTAAAGTATAATAGATTTGTTACGTAACACTAAGACTACTAAAAAAAAAAAAAATTGTTTCCTTTAGTCTCAAATTAAGTGCACTCCAAGTGATAAAAACCTTGGGCAACCTTGTTTGTTTGATAGAAAAATAGTTTGGTAATTCAAACAGTAATTTTTATAGGGATACTGCTTACAAGCCAAAAAGAGAGGCAATAAAAAAAAAATCAGCTAATGAAAACCAGCATTATTAGCTAGACAGTAAACTACCGAATTCCTATCACGGAAAACGTAACAAACAGAGCCACTGTTGGCACAGACTTAATGTATGTTAAAATAAGACTGTTGGTCTAAACCTTTACGAATTAGGTATATGATGGACAAATTAAGCCTTTAATGCTAAACTTGTCATAACTCTATTGATGGAGTTAATGATATTCTCTTATATCTATTATCCTTAATTTCAAAATTGGAGCGCTCAACCACTTAGATACATAAGTGTAACCGACTGGTATATAGTTCTTGGATAGTAAGTTCTCTAATAGTGAGATAATAGAATGCAAGATAAAAATAATCGGAAAGTAAGATTTTGATTATGAATTTCCTATAGGGATACGACACATTATGATATGTCATGGATACCTAGCTAATTTGAGCTTTGTAATTTGTTAATAATTATAAAATATGTATATGGGTATTACATTTATAATTATCTAGAGCTTGAACTATATAAGTCCATCAGGTGCTCTTGCTAGCTTATAACAAATCCTTAACGATACAGCATGCTTTTCTAATAAATTAGTGACTTATGTTAAATTATTAGATTAGCTTAAATTTGATAGGATTAGATAGTTCATGTCTATTTTTGTTGAATGAGTTATTATGTTTTATATATTATAATGTTTATTAATTAATTATGGTTGATTAAATTATTATTTAATTATTAATTTGTCCAGTTATGATTCCTTAGAGGTTAGAATGCTTTGCATGATTACTTTGCTTGTCTGCATTATAATATGATTTGCCATGTATGTTGATAAGATGACATATAGAATAAGGAGTGCCATTCTATTAAGTGGGAACCTACGGCCTCCCTCGTTGGTCCATAGGTAGCACATGGTGGTTTTGACCATAGGAAGGGATTTCATCATGACCGAGTTGGATCTCCAAAAGGATAAGATATTTTAGTACGATTTATCGTTGCACACCCCTAGGTGGTGATTATAGATCATGGATAAAATAGTTGAAATGATAGTTATACACTCATGTTAATTTTATTATTAACCTCCTCTAGAAGGCCAAAGAAAATTATATGTTGGATCAGACTGGTATATATTAATCTGGAAGGGATTCGTGTTCCTAATTAAATTTGACTAGTCTCCCTAGGTGGCTTGTTAAATTTTGAGTTTGGAATAATCATTTAACGTTGTGATATTTTCAAGGTTTTGACACATCTTGTTTGTTAAAATGTCTAAAAATGCTTTTACTGTGGGAAGGTCAAACACGTATAGAAGAATTACAAGGACTTCTTTCCCAAGGAGGCATGTGTAATCTTCTTGTTATTGAAACTTGTTTAGTTAAGGAATTTTTTGTGTTTCTCTTCAGGGGTTCAAAGAAACTAAAAGTCTGTTGCATAAGGACTTCACGCTTCTGATGGGCAATGGATCCTTGGTGTTTAGTGTATGACTCCATGTCTATAGCTTGTAGCTTTTGATATGCTAAAAGTAGGAGTTTCAATGATCGAAGGCTCTATTGTTGGTATGTTAAAGTTGACTATATTCGATAAGAGCATAATTCACAAACACGAATCCATGCCTCTCTAACAAAGAGTTAATGTTATCCTTTCAAAGGCATTATTAGAGTATTGGAAAATATAATGAGGCCACGGTCATTTGGATACATGAGTTAACTGGATGATATTCTTTTTGTATGTATTATAAAGAGTGTAAAGAGAAAATTATCTCCTAATTTTGATAGACTTCTTATTCTTCTTACTTCTCTACAAATGGAGTCCTTGGGTTTTCATTTATTGAGAGATGCCTAAGTGCAAATTAGAGTGAAAAGCATAGATGACTCACTTTTAATAATCCTAGTAGCGACAATATAGCAAGCCATAATATAGTAAGGGTCTTCCTATAAAAACTAGCAAAATAACCATCTCTACTAATGATTAGGTGCACTAATTATGAAAAGATAGTAACATTCAAAAGAATCTCAACCAACTAATCTTCTTTGTTATTCTCTATCCATGATTGAGGTGAGTGTGGGCTCACATGTATAGCTCTTCCACCATGTGACTCTCCTTTGTCTTAAAATTTGAATTAGAAAATTTTGATAAAAGATTCAAATAACAATAGAAAAGTTATCTAATTCAGATACCTTCACGTATTGTTACATCAAAAGACACAAGTTAAGACATTGTCTAAAGTGAATTGATAATTCTTAAAGGTTTAGACTGATAGTCTCAGACTATTGTTTCTTGACATACATGAACAAGGGTATATAAATAATGAATAAATTTTTTATTGATAAAAATGTCTTAAAAATTATATTACATTTTTACTCCTTAAGGCATGCCGGGAGCTACCACGATGGTTTTTTAAAAAACCGTCTTATAAGATTAAACCTTTCATGACGTTTTTATAGAAACCATCGTGGAAGGTATATTTTAGTAGCCTCTATTCCTCCTAACAAACCCGCCATTTTTGCCATTAGTATGTGTTACTTGTATTTAGTGTTTGAAAAAACTTTAAACAAAAAGTTTTTTCTGGTCTCTAAGTCTCTGACATTGCATGTAAAAGAAATAGATGAATCATCATAAAAATTAAACAAATAGAAATAACATTAAAATAATTAAATATGGGGTGGAACGCGTATGAGTCCCACTAGCCCACATATTGTGCACACACATATAGTACTGATAATATTATGATACAACCATAGTCTAGAATAAAAGAGAAGTTAAAGTCTTACATGCCTTGAATGGTAATTTAACCTACCAAATACTTCTACTGATCGTAAGTTCGGTCAGCGGACTCCTCTCCAATCCTATGCTGATATCCACCTAGGGTTAAGATTTTAAAACAGATAAAATGTGAGCGAAAGGCTCAGTAGGACTATATTTGAAAATTATTCAACTTTAAAAGAAATTGCATAAATCAAATAAACATATAA
>CAMOHE010041825.1:0-13068 GCA_946598075.1 Artocarpus hirsutus
TGAAATACGCTTCTTTGTCATTGTAGACAAACTCAAAATCATAAAGTTTCGGCCTCAACTCTAGTGAACCGCTGAAACGAAGGCCATTCCATGGCCCGCTACGATAATATTTCTTAGTGTCTTTTCGAATATAAAGTTCGGGGTATGAATGTGGTTCTAGCCCATAAGTGAGATCTCCAGGACATGGATCATCTGTATTCTTCCCTGCCGATAGACGCCGGTTAAAACCTTTCTTGAAGTCCCATCCTAGCTTAAACCCAGGTAACATCGTATGAGATGGGTAGTCAAAGCTTTGCCACAAACACGCCTATGAGTCTCCATTTTCCTCATCTTTCAGTATAAGATTTCCCGAATTTAGAAGCTGTAGAATTGGTTTCTGGGCTTGTTTTGATAAGCTCGTCGACCAAACGACAGTCTTGTTCTGATACAATAGCACAAGATTGCCAGTGTCGTCTAACATCAACAAGCCAGAGGAATCATTGATGGGGTTGCACCGGTTTTCGACCCAAACGATGGTTTGAACCGGGATTTTGTGGTACCAAATCCCCACGTAACGATTCTTGGAATTTCCTGGACTGAAGAAACCAAGCTCAAATCTTCCTCCAATTGAAACCAAGGTTGTTCCATCACTGATGAATTGGCGTGCACTAATGTTATCCACTGCCAAAGACACTCCTCAGAGGACAAATAGTAATACAATATAAGGCATAAAATAGAACATTGATTTCTACTCTTGATAGTTTCAAAGCTGATTATTGAGCTTTGATAAGGAAAATCACTAAAAAGAAAATTCTCTTACTCAGCTATGGTGGCTAATCAACTACTTCAAGGAAAATTTGAGTTATAGAGTTTTCAAACATTCCAAAAAAAAATGACAAAATATATTAAACAAATTCATGTTAGTGACTTTTCTTGTTGGAACTTTTCTTCCTTGGTGCTTCTCAGAAGCAAATTTTATTAATCTTTCATATGGGATTAAACTGTTATTCTTGGACTTTGACTGTTCCTAGTGATGTTTTAGATTAAAATTACAAAACTGCACATTTGAGTTTTGGGGTTGCTTATTATTTGCTGAGCAGATTTCTGATGAAGAATCGGGCGTTGGAAGGCCGAGATTTTTCAATTATTTTCGTCTTGGACATATAGTGATGATGGGACAGTTAATTTTTAACCAACGGTTAATTTTCTCACTGTAGCTCTTCAAACACTACATTAATTTTGAAAGGTTTCTTTTTTTTTTTTTTTTTTTTTTTAATCGGTAGAAAGGTCGAGATTATGCTACTTCAGAAGTATATAGCGTGACCTTAACATATTCATGATGTGAAAGTCAACTATACCAAAAGAATTGCATTTACCAATTTACGCGGAATGTCACAAGATATTTCCTAATGCAATTTAAAACCTTTTTATTTTTTTCAATTTCGCTTTTTTATCTTTTTCCTCTTTTGGGAGCGCAGGGTTCCAAAGTAAATGGTCGAGTTTTGCTAAATAAAAAAATGACCCTTTCTTGAAATGGTTAATCAGTGTTGATTTTTATAGTTTATGATTGATTAATTTGATGATTTATTACTGATGAACTTATTAGTCAGTGATTAATCAACTTCCATCAATAATTGGTATTCTATTGATCAAAGTCTGTAAAACCCACCAAAAAAAACCATTTAACTCAAAAAAAAAATGGCCATTAAATATAAAATGGTGGCCAAAATATTCGCGCATATATATATATATATATATATATATATGTATATTGTTGCAAAATTAATGCGATAGAAACAAAGAATAAAACACATAGAATTTACGTGGAAACCCAAAACAGGAAAAAACCACGGGCAGAGGAGAAGAAAATCACTAAACTCGTAAAGATTATAGTGGAAGCGTTAGGGAGGCTTAAAATTCGGTAAAAACAAACCCTAACGTAATACATCATATATATAGATATAGGCAAAACCCTAAGGGCCCAAAAACATAAATTAAACGGCCCAACAACACAGGTCCGTACCGTGGGACTCTGCCCCCGCACCCCTGACGAGATCTGTGGTGGTAGCTGAAGGATTGGGCCGATAGGCCCGATCCTATAGCTACTACTACAAATCTCATGAAAAATCCCCCGATCCTGCAGCTACCACCACGAATCTCATGAAAAATCTCACTTTTGTTTTTCACCACAATTTGTCGCACCACGAGCTTTTCGGGTCGGGTTAAACTAAATTCGGGCCACCATACTCTAACATATATATATATATATATATATATATATATATATATATATAGGATTTCATTAGGGTACAGCCGGGTGTTTTATACACCCACCACATGGCACAATTAGTTAAAAGTAAAACATTTTTTTTTTTTTTGTGTTTAACTTGGCAGATTGTCCTTTAGGCAGAGAATTATTTGTACTAATAAAGTCACCATAAACCGGGTATAAGCCGTTGCCTTGAAGGAGTGACCGGTGGAAAATATAATTATATGGTCCTTTCGAGGGCAAATTGGAAGCAGTGAGAGTACGGCTAGGACTGGGCAAATGATAGCGTAACTCTCTGCATACAACAGTAACAATGCGATAATCTGGACGTAACTTTTCTGGGTTTTGAAAGAAGTACAAATGGCGTTCGGCAATTCCCACTGCAAATAGTAGTTCCTCAAAATTAAGTTACTATTGCAATTTCTACTGTGACAAGCCAAGTGGCATTAGGCAAGTAAACCATTTCATGATTCCCTAATTTTATTTTGTATTATGGGTGGTGATGCATAAGAAGTACGTAGCACATTAAGACAGAGTTATCCTTATTTATTTACTTGTGGACGAAAATCCGAGCACTTAACCATGGAAATTTAAAGTGCGCAATTTCCCTCTAATTTTGGAGTCCAGGCAATGCCAGCTCAAGGGTGAGTCCGCTGAGGCAACAGCCTTAGGACTAACCTTAACCAAAGGCCCCCTTTGATTGACACTTCTTAAAAAAGCCCTTTTTAAAAACAAGTTTAATTTGCTATAATATAAAACTCTCACATGCTACAATAGTTTGCTACAATATAAAGTTTTCATATACTATAATGTTTAGGTTTCAACTTTAACTTCTAATTGATTTAAAACACCTATTATTTTAACGGGTATGATTTTTATAAAAATCATATAAATAAAATGTCACTTTAGTATTTCTTACCAAGTTATCATAGGAAACATTCAAAATTTACCTATAACCCACTTCTATCAACCTTGTCCCCCTACATTAATGCTCAATTAAGTAGCCTCTTTCTTATTTGGCTAAAGGTCTCCGAATGAGACATAAAATTAATCCACCTCAATTACTAGGAGACATTGATATATTTTCTCAACCACCTTTTTAATGCTTCCTTCATCTTTTTCCACAACTTGCCCCATTTGCCCCCTCAATTATGTAGGCATTATTTACCAAAAGTCTCTAGGGGAGACATGATAATATTTTCTTTTAATGCTTATTTGTTTCTTCCTACCACTTTCCCCATAAACCTACAATTATCTCCCACTTCTTAATTATTTTGATGCCTTTTTATTCAACCATCACCACATTCCTCTCTAGTTTCTCATTCTCTCCCTTTCTCACTTCAATTTCTAACTAAAGACACAAAGTATAAATCTCTCTTTGCAGCCAAAGTAACTATAATTCCTAGCCATGTTTGAAGTTGTTTTGGAGTCAATTTAAACTTGATTTTTACCCGAACTTTGGTGTTTTTTAAAGGAGTTTTGAGGTAGGTTTTTTTTAATTCAAACTTGGTTTTTAGTATATGTTTCTCCATCTTTAATGTATAATTTTCGTCTTTAAAGTTCATGCAAATTTCTAATTATGTTAGCATGCATATTTGAGCATTTATGAATAAAAACTTGAGTCTTGAATTGAAACCGACAACCAACCTTTATTTTGGTTTGATGATGATTTTAGTATAAAACTCATGAGAATATGTTTATTGTGATTATATAATGCATGCTACCTATTTTGGAATGATTTTGGGATTTTGAACAAGAATAACATGCTTTAGGTTAAAGAGAAACTTAACCTTTCATAAACCTTATATTATCTCTATGGGTAGTAGCCCTTTCTTGAAATTCTGGGATTAGATGAAAATGAATTTTATAAATTGGTTTACATATTTTAAAAGTAGACATCCTAAGCTTTCCAACGAGCTATCATGAGCCTAAATTGGAGTTGTATTTTATTTTTTATGAATTTTTTAATTTTTGGATTGGAAACCAGTGGCAGTATATCACCCGTCTACCTTAAGTAAACCACCTGGTAAACCCATGTGCTAATTGTAGATAGTGAACCTGACTATTTTGCAAAAGTCTACAGCCAGTTTGCCATGGTATACTAGCTACTAACTTGAACCAAGAACCCAACTTTGCTCACCTTATAATCCCTTAATGTCTTGCAACATTTCTAACACTATCCTAGGTAATTTATGAACCTTATTAGACACTAAAATATATAAATTTACACATAATTTATTTATGGATGTGGTTATATGTTGTGCTTTAGTTTTAATTATCCTTATGCATGCCTTAGGATCAAGGGCGTGTAGAGCTAACGTTAATTAATCCTGAGATTAAAGGATTGTTGATAAGCTTGGAAGGTAGGGATTCTATTACTCATCTTTTATAAGGTTTTTATGGAAATAAAATTGATTGTTTTACCACAAGATATATTTATCTATGTTGAACTGCTATTGTATGAGAATCACATATAAAACTATGACATGAACTCGCCTTGTATTGATTAGCGAGGAACATAATGAATTAACATATGTTGTTATAAGTTGGGAAGCATGATTAGAAAAATTGACTCTTTAAATAATGATTAAACATTGAGAAATGGTGAAACGTGAAGAGGATAGTGGTTAAATCATTGGACATGAATACTCTATAAGGTAAAATAGGGGGGAGATGATAACGCTCCCTTAGGTCGAAAGTCTCAAAACACATTGTATAGGAATTGACTTGGTGAGGACTCGGGCCTTGATGTCCCCTCACCGGAATACCCTCGGAATGTTTGGAGAGTAGCCAAGCACGCCTATTTGGGTTTCGATAAGTTGAGTGTTACTTTATTTAATGTGGATACCTAAGAATAATGATGAATTGTAATATTTGTATATATCTATAAATGTAAAACTTGGTAATGATTAACTATGGTATCCACGAGATATGATCATAATAAACCTTATAATCCGGTATATGATGTAAATTAACTAACCATGTAGTTTTATTATGGTAATGAATAAAACCTTAAGGTGAGTAATGATTTTTTCTACTGAGCATGTCGATGCTCATCCCTATCATATTTACATCTCTCAGGTGGAACTCAGTACAGCTCATATGACAAGGAATAGGCAACAACATTGCTGATTTTGTGTTAGAAGATCTTTGTTTAATTGTAACTCGTCTAGATTATGTAAGATTCGTATTTCTTTTGTGATGACTGTGTTAAGTTATTTGGGAATTGTACTTAGTGATGATGACGGTATTTTAAATATTTGGTGCTACACTAAAAATTGTGGTTTGTATTTTAAATGTTTATGTTTGTTTTTTTTTTTATTTTTGTTTAAAGACCCATGGGCATTGTTTAATAGATTTAAATAATATTAAATCTAAGTTTATTTTTATTTATTCAATACTGTTAACCCCTACACAGGGGTGTTACAGAAACAATGGTGATTTCAGGTCAGAAGACTAGGATTAATACTATTGTGATGAGAATCATTTACGACAATTATCCATGCAATATTTTCATAGCCGGTCGATCCAATACATAATTTCTTAAATATGTATCTATGAGTTGACTTAGTATCTTATACACATGATTTGTAAAACATAATCATCAGTCAAACTTCATACTAGTCTCCATTCATTATCATCCCAATAATAATGACCGACTAGGGATAATTTAGAATAGAATTCAATTTTCACCTAAGAGTTTTACTATCAAGTCACATACTTGATAATCTTAGGTAGAATTAATTATTCATGGAATTAGAATACAAAATAATAATGAAAATACCTCTTTATTAATAAAATGCAAATGTAACGAAGTCAAAATATGGTCATTACACAATTGACCTAGGATACATTACTAACAAGTAAGATCTAATTAATTTATGCATATAGCATATCAAACTTGTATTTTAAAAAATACTCTGATATAAAAATTTTAAAATTTCGTCGCGTATTATTTTTCCAACACATTAGTACTATTTTTCCAACACATTGGCACATTTGGACAAATATGCCAAAGTTGTTGAGAATTTGTATAGAATTTTTGTGATCTGGTTTTGTGGTGTTCTTGTTGTAACTTTTTTTTTATACTTTGTGCAGTTTTTGATGTTGTGGATTCTAATATAAATTTTTTGTCTTTTTTGCCATAATTTTTTTGGTTTTTTGGTACATTTCTTTCAATAATTTGATTTTTTATGACAAACTAGAAATAATATGGTAAATTCTACTTTAGAACCTGACTAGTTACAAAACGAAACCTGGCGGGTTCCAAAACGGAGCCCATTAGCACTTGGTGGGTTTCTACTCTAGAACCTACTAGATCACACTCTGGTACCCCCACAATAGTGATCGGAGGTGGTTGATATTTCTTTGTTTAAAAAAAAAATATTTTAGAATCTGGTAGGTTTTAATTTTGGAACCCACCATATTATAAAAGTTAACTTGAACTTTTAATAAATCACATTTTTTATTAAAGGCATAGTTTGAAAAAGAGTCTTTCAGACAGACAATCTTAAAAAAGTGTTCCTTTAGGGACACTCTTGTAGGTTGCTTTTTTTATGGTGGTTGTCAATGCGTGTTTTTTGAATATTCTAATAAATTATCACTAGTAATCTACCAAGCTACCTGATGGGTACGATGGATGAATTTAAAAAACATCTTATTACAAAATTATTATGAATAAATCAACGAATTAACAAAAGGAGTTTTTCCAGCAAGAGGTTTTTTTTTTTTTTTTTTAAATTAGAACGTATCACCTTGCATCATATCATGAATAAGATCCACAAGCGCGCACACACACACACACACACACACACACACACACACACAAGGCGTGAAAGCAGGTCTCAATGTCAGAGATTCAACGTTTTTTCATATACCCAGCTTTGCAATGTTTCGAGTACTGAAAACACACCTGCCTCCCCCAAGAAAGGCTTTACTAGCCAAAGGACATTGGGGGAAGCAGATGGAGATGAGGCTCTTGAGGCCGGAGAGTTTGGAGGAGACAAAAAGACGATAGTGACCCAAAAAGAAAATTTAATGCGATTTTATGAGATTGGGAATAAAGTATGATATTGGCTTTTCTTCCGGGAAGAAAATATGGTATTTGGTTCATGATTGAAATCTATAAATGTTGGATTGACATATGGTTGATTAGTAATTTAACACCAAGTTAGTTGGTGATTTCCACCAAATCAATTAGTCATTTATCTTTTTTAAAAGTTTTTGTAAAATAATAATATTTGATCAATCACTTATTGATTTAGATTAACCATCAAGTAATAGTGTACATAGATCGATACTTGGTCAATCAGGAAAAATCAAAAAGCCAATGAGTGATTTACTATCAAATTAATTAATAACTTGCCATTAAGTTAATAAATAATTCTTTTTTTTCTTGAAACACATATTTTAAATTTAACAAAAGTTAAGATAAGTATCATTATTTTTACAAATATTCCTTTAAAATGTTAGGGTGACCTTTTTTATCACTCTTTATCTTTTCCTTTTATCATGTATCTTCCCACTTTCTCAAATATTAATGTCTTAATTCTAGACCATTCTTTGGAAGCTTATTACAAATTTGTCATTTTTTATTAAATAGAGAGTTCAAAAGACCAGAAAGAAAAGGAGAAGTATTTTATTGAATTTATTACAAGGTGGCCATTGGTATACATAATTAGGAAAAGATGGAGCTCTTTCAACTTCTTGCTTTTGTATCTTGATTGATAGATTATAGTAGTTTTCTCCCGTGTCAAAACATCTTTTTTTTTTTTTTGTTCCGTATGAGTCCCCATATCAAAGTTTGTCTCTTGTTACTCGTTTCTTCTTCTTTTTTAAACGAAATTCTCTTCCTCTTTTTTAACAAAAAATAGTCAAATGCTCAAATTAAAAGGATTTGAAGACCATACTAACTAATAACAAGCTTAATAAAGCATTTTATTCTCTACAAATTTCATTCTTAAATAATTATGTCAGAGTTATGAATTTTTGTTAAACCAAAAGAACAAACTATATATGCAAAAAGAATAAACTATATAAGATGATGGTTTGGGGAAACCTTAATGCTTTAAAGTTTGATATTTCTATCAATATATCCGTTGGAAAAAAAATTATTGATTTTGAAGGGAAAAACATGTTGAAGTTGCACTGTTGAAGAGTTTTTTTTTTAATAGCATAGTTCTCTCTCTTTTTTTTTAATACCAATATTATAGTTCTTTTTAAGCGCAAATGCTACTAAAATATGGGTCAGGTATTCATAAAATTCTAAAATCCATATTTAAGTTTTTTAAAGATTTTTTTTGGCCCACGAAGGACTAGTATTTTTGCGTTTCATATTTGAGGGAAAAAAAAAAAGAATCGTAAACGAGGGCCAAAAAAAATTACCAGACATACAATGCAAAAAGAAGAAAAGAAAAAAAGAGTGAGAAAAAGCACAATAAAAACGTATTTGTAATAAACTATTAAAAAATGATTTGTAATGAAAATTTTATGATATTTCTAAAATTTCCACCTAAATTTTTATAATATAAAGTTTCAAAATATCTTTGGGCTTAAAAGAATTTAGTTGATATTTACTAAATTTTTTTAAAATTTTTGAAAAGTATATTTTACACCCAAAGAATAAGTTGGGACTTTTAAAATTTCTAAAATTCCAATGAAAATTTAGAAAATTTCAAAGAAATGTTTGCACAAGACCAAACTTCCAAGAAAATTTTTGTTAATATTAGAATAAACAAAACAATTTGATGTTTTAGAGGTTGTAGATATATTAGCCTTGCAGGATCACAATTTCAATTAAAAACAAATTTTCATAATTTTCATAATTTTTTTAATATTTTCACCAACATCAATATTTTTTTACAGAATTTCTTTAAATTTAAAGGAGTAATATTTTCATCAAAGTAGAGAGACAATTAGTTTAAAGATCAATTTTTCACAACGATAACAAGCCATAACTAGTTACGCACTTGAAGCTTGCGAAGATAATTTAGAGCTTTTGTTCCAAGTTGTGCATTTACCCCTCCATACCCCTTATCCTAATATCACAACAAAGAAATGAACCAACTTCTCGTCTTTCATCTTTGTATCAATCTAATCCTACACATGCTGTTTTTCCTCTCCGATTCCTCCGTAATAAAAAATTCAATAAAAAGAAAAAATTTTTATACAAATCGGCGTCGTATAATAATTCCTCCGATCAAAAACATTTATATTATATCCCCTTCTCCACGTGCTATTGCGCCGGCAGAGTTCCCGACCGCCACGACAAGTCGGAGAAATCGGACGAATCGAAATACACATCGGAATATCCGAACAGCCCGTCGAAAGCCACGAACTCGTTACCATCGCTGAAATTCTCTCCGGTTCCCAGCTCGAACGAGCCGTAACTCGGAACCGGATCTTCAAAACCCCAAAACTCAGCGATTTCAGACGACTCGGACGAAACTCGTACCAACTCAGTCTCCTCCTTCAACTCGCCTGAGTTAGACGGCGGCAAACCGAGTTCGTCGTCCGAAGCTTCGAATAGGTACCCGAGCTCCGGCTGAGACTCGCCGGATTCTGACGTCAGATTAATCACCGTCGCCGGAACCGGCACTACACTTGCCGGCGGCAAGGGAATAAGGGTGGCGGAACATGAGGCAGCAGATATCTCCTCCTCCAAGCTCTTTATGACCAAGTCGAGGTCCTGAGTCGACGGGTCAGGATCCGAGTCGTCGAGGAACTCAAGTATATTTTCCCTGAGTCGCTTCACCTCGGGCGAGTCGAGTTCCCAGTAGGCCGAGTCATCTCGGACTCGCTTCTTTAAGGTTTGGGGCTCCATAAAAGCCAGACAAAGAAAAACAAAAACAAATTGCTAGAGAGAGAAAATAAGAGAGAGAAATGGCAAATGACGGTTTGGTCTACGGTGTTGTGGCCAAAGCGGTTTGAGGTGGTTTATATAAAGGGGACAAAGGAAAGAGAGAGAAGGAGAGAATGTGAGAAATGATAGTGACTTGGGCGCGTGGTTTGAGGATCGAATACTTGGGCCATCACCGACGGCTTGCCCTTTTATTTTATTATTATTATTATTTTTTATTTCTTCATTTCGTGTCTGCTTTAGGTTTTATATTTTATTAATTGGTTTGAATTCATACTTCAAGTCCGGTCAGCAGCGGGGCCCACCCTGCCTAGTCAATCACGGCCTTGCCTTTTTCCACTTATATATACTTGGCACCTTCCTTTTTCTCTTTTGGCTCGGCTCGGCTAAATGTGTGTTTGTTTGGTGGGAAAACGAGACTTCTTGGTAGGTGTAATTGTAAAGGGCGTTTTGGTAAAATTGGGTTTGTGCGTTCTTGAGAGTGGGTAGGATGAGATTAATTAGGATCTGTTTGATAAATAGATTTGAATTAATAATTTAATTTAAGTTAATATGATTTAAATTAAGATTTAAATTAGTGATTTAAATTGTTATCTGAATTAATGTTTGGATGTACATTTAAGTTTTAATCTTAGTATAAAATAAAATTAAAATTTATGTATAAAAAAGTAGTTAAATAGTTTAATTTATTAACAATCTAATAAAATGTTAGCGCTAATGATCCTAAAAAAATGTAATATGGATCTTAATTTATTCATCTATTTACTAGGAACATAATGTAATGAGAATCATTTCAATTAGATATCAAGTTAAGAATTTATGATTTTTTTCTTTTAAATATAAGAGAGAGAATTTTAGTTTTTACTATAACAGAGATATTCAAGTATCAAAAGTTTAGAGGACTGAAAACTTTAAAAACTTAGATTCTTGATACTCAAAAAATTCAAATTGTAAGAGAAACAAATACGTATTTAAAATATTTTTGATAATAAAATTTAAATTTAAATTCATTGACTACAAAGAGTACTCAAAACAAACCATTCTTAATTTTTAAGGTGGATTTGGCGGGGGATGTGAGGTGTACTTTTTCTCCCAAAAGAAGGAAAAGGGGTAGAAGGGGGAAAGGGTGGGAAAGTTACGGGTAATTGATTGCGCATTTGTTTGAAACCTTATTGGGTTTCAAGGACCATGATGGACACACCACCGGAAAAGAGAATAACAAAGTAAAAATACGACAAATAATTAAAATTTTGTTTTTAATCATTCTCGATAATAACTTGGATATTAGTACAACAACCTCTAAGTAATCCACCAAACCAACACATCCTTTTTGGATTTTTCCAATAATTGAGGAATTAGTTGCTGTGATTTACAAGTATTGTTCCTCTATTTTACGATGAGAGATTATGCTTAGCGTGTAGTCTACCAATTTGGATGGAAATTTTCCTAGAATTTTCCTTTAGTGCTCTTTGCTAGAAGGTAATTTTCCTTGGTTGTTGTCCAGCTTATGCATTGACAACATTTATAATGACCTACAAGAAAAAGAGATATAGGAATCTCAACTAGCATTACTTTTTGGAAAAAGTGATACCTATTTGTTTTTGGCGATCAGATATATAAAAGAAAATGATTATTTAGAAACAAAAACCAATCAAAGGATCTATTTAAAAATAATAATAATAATAGCTAATTTCATGTGCTTCTATTTCGTTTGCTTATCCATGTTTTGGAAATATATAACGAGATAAATGGATTTCACAGGACATTTTCTTATTAATTGATTCTCCAATTAATTCACAAACTTGTATCTAATAATTTGGTGGTGAAAGAAGACTAGTTGGCTTTCCTTCTTTAGCCATTGAATTTCTATCTTTTCTCCATTTTACGATCTATTTTTTGTTTTTTTTGGAACATCTTCATGGGACATTTGTTTCGCTATGCAACGACAAATTACTGCATCACTGATGGCAGTGGCATAATAACAAATGCAGCCTATTAAAGCTCTCTCACCTATGGCCACGGTGAGGTTAAAATTATAGCTTTCATTGGTGATGAAATCATAGATCGGGTTACTTGCATCATATTGTATTTTTAAGGCAAAAAAACATGATATTTATTTTTAAAAAAATGACGTTTCATTTATTGTCTTGGTAATTGTAGCACCATAATTCTCTTCATTGAAAAGGAAGACAAAAATTTTATACGGACTTTCTTCTCCACAACTAAAGGAAAAATTTTAAAAATTAATTCAAAAAAAATGACGACACTTTGAAAAATGGCATGGCAAAAAAGGTTAAAAAGTATTTTTATTTGGAATATTAGTGTGAAGGGATAAGAAAATATAAATTTATAGTAGGTGACTTGCTATTTATTTTATTTTTTTGAGAACGATAATAAATATCATCACGCCCTGGAGTACGGGAGGTGACATGGTAGTTTAATTAAGTTAATTAAGAAAAGATTTAGTTAAAAATAGGGTTTTAGAATGAAATTTATAAATAAAAAGGTGATAATTTTAAAATCGTTTGAATATAAAAGTTAAAGAAATAAATGAATCATCATAATAATTAAACAAATGGAAATAACATTAAAAATGATTAAGTATGGGGTGGAACGCGTATGAGTCCCACTGGCCCACATATTGTGTACATATATATAGTACTGACAATATTATGATACAACCACAGTCTAAAATAAAAGAGAAGTTAAATTCTTACATGCCTTGAATGGTAATTTAACCTACCAAATACTTCTACTGATCGTAAGTCCGGTCGGCGGACTCTTCTCCAATCCTATGCTGATATCCACCTAGGGTTAAGATTTTAAAACAAATAGAAACGTGAGCGAAAGGCTCAGTAGGACTATATTTGAAAATTATTTAACTTTAAAAGAAATTTCTTAAAATCAGATAAATATATAGAAAACGAACTAGAACAATTAAACAAATAAATGATTAAATGAG
>CAMOHE010041826.1:0-16059 GCA_946598075.1 Artocarpus hirsutus
AGTTTTGAAGGAATAAGTTATGATTTTTAAATTTTTAGTATGTTTATAACTTTAAGGATATGTTTTATAATTTAAGTATAATTTTATAAATTTTGTGAATGTTTGTTTAATGTATTTTTATCAATTTTCTTCCGCATTTGAAGATTTAAAACTTGTTTTAAAAAGAATTTTTTTTTTAAGTTCGGCCTGCCGATCATACTGGTCGGACTGCCGAAGTTTTTCCAAACGGCCTGCTGGTTGCCAAGCATCAGCCTGCCGATCTTGTGGATTTTGAAAACCCCATTTTGCAAGGCCTCGGACGGCCTGCCGATGGGTGACCTTCGGCCTGCCGGTTAAGTTCGGCCTGCCGGTTAAGTTCGGCCTGCCGGCCGAGACATGTTCAAAGAAGTTTATCTATTATTTTTCAAAGGCCATTTAATTTTAAATAATATTAGCAAACTATTTATACAATGTCTATGGAAAAGCAAATTGTTTTTAATTAAGAAAGATTATAATTTCTTATAAATTATATTTGTATAAAAAGAAAAAAAAATGTATGTAAAGATCCTGGGAATGCTTTTCCAAACTATGATTTCATATACATGTTATTAATTACAATAGTTTGCTTAAATTAATGTTTTAACGAATGAATGTAACGATATCTGTGACGTCCGAAAGGGGGGCCGTTACAATAGGCATACCTATTTCTCGAGTAATCACCAATGAAACTGACAAAATAATCATACCTTCATCGCAGTTTGATGTTTATGGGACTATAAATATCATTATGCACAAGTTCTAGAACCCCTTTGGCTTAATTGCCCTTAGACCCAATCGTTTTTTAGTCATTTTGCCCTCCAAACAATATTCATGTTGTGGTGTAGATTCCACCTCTAAATGACTTAAAGGTCCATCCTTTAGCCACCTTTGAATCCTATTTAGGTTAATATGACTTAATCGTAAGTGCTAAAAAAAGTCTTATTAGCATGACAAGTTTTAAGTCCTTTAGTATTGTCATTAATCTTAGTATTAAGTAGTGAGTCCATCTTAGGTTTGATAAAATATATGCTGTTTTGCATCCATCCACTACAGATAAAAGATTTGCTTTTACGAATCACAACTCTATTATTAAAAGAAATAATAAAAATCTTTAAATAAACAAGAGATAGAAATTAAATTCCTTTAAAGTTTAGGAACATAAAAAAAATCTCTCAAAATAAAGATGGATGTCTCCCACTGCTTTAGCCAACACTAAGGATCCATCGCACATTTGAAGCATAAAGTGCTCATGTAGAAGACTTCTCATTTCCTTGAACCCCTATAGAGAAACATAAACATTATTAGTCGCTCTAAAATCTATGACCCAAGTGCTATTTGATTCCTCAATCAGACAAGTTTCTATAACCAAAAGTTTGCACTTACCTCATTTTGATTGGAAGTCCTTGCAATTCTTCTTATCCTTGCCTTTTTCCAGAAAAGAAGACTCTCCATTCTTTGGCCTTTTGCTTCTTTCTATCCTAGAGTTGGAATTGGAACAAGATGCAACTGCCAAGTTTGCCTTGTCTCCAGCCGGAGCTTCCTTGATCAAATTTTTGAACTTCTGTGACTGCTTCATCAGCTCAATTAAGGCCACGTCCTGTCTATTATTTAGTTATATATGTTTAAAAATAGTACACAGTAGAAATTCAAAATTTTAATACTAGAGCACTTTCCAAAACACAAGTTTGACACGCTATATGTATAAATTAATCAGATCTTACTAACTATGAAGAGAAGAGCGTTCCAGAAGAGCCTCAACCAATTGGTCTTCTTTGTTATTCTCTATCCACGATTGGAGTGCATATCGGCGCACATTGTACAAGTTGGAAAAACAGTACGTAGTAGAAATTTTAAAATTTTTAATTAGAATATTTTCCAAAACGAAAGTTTGACATGCTATATGCCTAAATTAACCAAATCTTACTAGCCTTGTTTGCTGAAGAGCTCCTACAATTGGTGTATAAAAGCACATTCCAGAAGAGCCTTAACCAACTGGTCTTTTTTGCTATCCTCTATCCATGATGGGAGTACGCGTGGACGCATGTCGTATAGCTCTTCCTCAGTGACTCTCCTTCCAACCAATTGAGAACTACCCAGAACTATCGTTCATGATTTGTGAACAATAGCCCTTCAGGGGAGTTTCAGAGACTCGCAGAATAGAGGGCTCACCTTTGATCTCTTAATTGATCTATATAACTTATGAGTCTCACTCCCTATTTGTAGATGTTGGACCCAAGGGTTAGTCCTTATCAAATAAGGGCTCAAAAGCTTCAAATCAAAATTAATATGTAATAAAAATCGCGTCTAAAAATGCGTGATCAAAAATCGTTCGTTTGGCTGGCCGAATTGGTAGATTGGCCTACCAAACTTATGATAAATGATCCCTGCGAATCTTTTATTTGCCACACGAGATTCTTAGGATAAAGCCTTAGCTTTAATTCAAACCCAATGAGAAGTTATATGATAAAAAAACCATATCTAGATAATCTTTAGGAAAATGAATATTCTTGATAATTCAACAAGTTTATCTTGAATTAATTTACACAAAATTAATTCAACTGATAAACAAATATGTATTATCTGATCCTATCAAATTTTAGCCAATTTGATGATTTAACATAAGGCACCAATTTATTGGAAAAGCATGCCGTATTGTTACAGGATTTATTATGAGCTAGCAAAGGGGATCTGAAGGACCTATATAGTTCAAGTTCCTAATAATTATGAAACCCAATATCCTAGATATACATTTCATAATTATTAACTCTATCACTACTCCACTAAAAGCTTAGAGCTGCAATATTGAATTATATAGAATTAAGAAACCCAAATAGCTAAGTCTCTATGAAATATCATTATTTATTGTATTCCAATAGGATTATTCGTAATCAACTTAACGATAAATTCTGTCTTACCTTTCTGATAATTTTTCTCTTACGTTCTATTATCTCACTATCGAAAAACTTACCATTTAGAGACAGTATACCATTCAGTTACACTTATGCATCCAAATAGTTGAGCTCTCTAGTCTTCCAATTACAAGATAATGCATATAAGAGGATATCAACTACTCCTAAAGAGGAGCAATGGATTCTATATCTATGAATAACAAGTCTACGCTTTCAAGAGTCATGTCTCCAACGTACTAGCATGTGTACCAACATAATTGTAGATGTCATCTTTTAGTACATCAAAAGACATAAGTCAAGACAATAGGCCCACTATTCATCCTAGAATTAAGATACAATATGTACGATTGTCTAAAGTGAATTGATTTATGGAGACAGAATTATTAATTCAAATCAATTACACTTTATGTCCCGATCTAATACATTGTCTCCTATGACAATGTACCAATGTTTCTATTTGTGAAGTCCACCTTCAATGGCGAAGACAAACCATCTCCCATTAGGAATATAGACAACATAACAACCTTTGCATGAATAAAGTACTCAACTTTATTCCCACAATTGTGGATCTTATAATTTAGGCCGTCACCTTTAGAATCACATCTTCTGCATAACCTATCCATCATATGCTTGATTTTAGAGGCTTAGACCGACAGTCTAAGACTTTTATTTGCTTATCATATATCCAACAGATATGAATGTAAAGAGGGCAACAATTTGGTATATGAATAATAAATAAATTCTTTATTGATAAAAATGCCTTTGAAAACATATTACATTTTACTCCTTAGGGCATATATGTCTAACAATCTCCCACTTGCACTAAGTGAGTAAATATGACAAATCTCGCATCCCTATAGCTTTCACATGCTTCTCAAAGTCTCTCGCAGTTAGTGTCTTCATGAATGAATTAGCTAAATTGTCCTCCGATGTGATTTTGCATGCCGCCACATGTCTGCCCTCTACAAAGTCCTTTATCACATGATACTTTCAATCAATATGTTTACTCTTCTTGTGAAATCTTGGTTCCTTAGCATTAGCTATCGCTGCAGTGTTATCACAATAAGCGATATTGCCTTATCCAAGACCAAGAACTACCTCAAGATCACCAAGGAACTTGCGGTTCCACACTGCTTCTTTCGAAGCATCACTAGATGCCATATGCTCGGCCTTCATCCTTGAATCTGAAGTGCAATCGTGCTTCACACTTATCTAAACAATGGCACTGTCGCCTAGAGTAAACATAAATCTAGAAGTCGACTTCCTCGAATTCAGACAGGATTGAAAATCTAAATCAGTATATCCTAGAGGTGTTAAATCATCACCCGAATATACAAGCATATGCCCACGAGTCCTTCTCAGGTACTTAAAAATATGCTTGACCGTAACCCAGTGGTTTGGTCATGGATCCGCTTGAAATCGACTCACAATCCCGACTGCATAACTAATATATGGTTATGTGCAAAGCATGCCATACATGAGACTACCCACTACTGAAGCATATGACACCTTCTTTATGTATTCTCTTTCTTGATCAGACTTTGGCGAGTCTTTCTTAAAAAGAGTAATTCCAGACCTAGATGGTTGCCCCACCTTTCTTAGAATCCTACATTGCATACCTTTGCAGAATTTAATCTATGTAGCCTGATTAGGACAAAGCTATCATTTTATTCTTCCTATTCCAAAAGATCTAGATACCAAGAACAAAATTAGCCTTGTCCAAGTGCTTCATGTCGAACTAGTTGGTCAACCATAATTTGACCGATGACAACATTGCAATGTCGCTGCCAATTAGCAGAATGGCATCTACATAGAATAGTAGAAAACTACCTTCCTATCCTTAATGTGTTTGTAAACACATGGTTCATCCACATTTTATGCGAACCCATAAGTCTTGATCACTTGATCAAATCTTATGTTCTAAGAACAGGAAGCCTGCTTAAGTTGATAAATGGACTTTAGTGGCTTACAAACCTTACCCTGGTGATCCTTAGCCTTAAACACATTTGGTTTTTCCATATATGGACTCATCAAGAAAACCATTCAAAAAGGCTACCCTGATATCCATTTACCAAATCTTGTAGTCGAGAGCGGCGGCTATGGACAAGAGAATGTAGATGGACTTAAGTATAGCTACAGGCGAAAAGGTTTCCTCATAATTGATTCCTTCCTATTGCATGTATCCCTTAGCTACCAGTCTAGCCTTATAAGTTTTGACTTTTCCATCTAGTCCTTTCTTTCTCTTATAGGTCCATTTAAACCCTACGGGTTTTACCCCTTTGGGAAAATCTATAAGCTCCTAGACCTAATTAGTCTCCATAGACTTCATTTTTGTGTTCATGGACTTTGTCTAGAGTTTCAAATCAATATCCTCCATAGCCTCTTTGTAAGTGTAAGGATCCTTGTCATGTTCGACTGGTTTTGCTAAGAAGGCCTCACCATTGAACATATACCTCTTGGGTTGACGCCTGATCCTCCCACTATGTCGAAGCCCCTTAGGTTGTTGTTCAGGTTCAGTTGGTTTTTCTACACTGATTGGAATGGTTTCATTTGAAACCCCCGAAGTGATTGAATCACTCGCTAACTCCTCAAGCACCCCTTTGCTTCAAGGCTTAAAGTCATCCATGTAACTTTCCTCAAGAAAAGTTGCATTAGTTGAAACCATGACTTTATTTTCCTTTGGGTTATAGAAATAACCCCCTTTAGTCCCTTTTGGTTATCTTACAGACACACAAACCTCATAACGTGCTTCCAACTTGTTCGCTTCTTTAAACAGGACATGAGCCAAACATCCTGATATACGAATATGGTTTAAGGATGTCTTCTTGCCCATCCATAACTCGTGAGGAGTTTTAGGAACTGATTTAGAAGGCACATTGTTCAAAAGATAACATGTAGTTTGTAGTGCATATCCCCAAAAGGATAAAAGAAATGATGAATAATTCATCATGGACCTAACCATCTTCAATAAAGTTCTATTCCTTCTCTCAACAATGCCATTTTGCTACGGAGTGCCGAGCATAGACAAATGGGATAAAATTCCATTCTCTAATAAGTGTCCCAAGAACTCATCAAAAAGGTATTCACCACTTCGATCGAATTGAAGTGCCTTTATAGGTCTACCCAATTGCTCTTCCACTTCAGCCCAAAGCTCCCTGAACTTGTCATAAGTTTCACTTTTGTGGTGCATTAGGTACACATACCCATGCTTTGAGTAATCATCAATAAAAGTGATGAAATACTCATACCCTTGTCGTGCCTGAATGTTCATTGGTCTACAAACATTACTATGTACAAGTTCTAGAACCCCTTCAGCCTTATTGCCCTTAGACCCAAATGGTCTTTGGGTCATTTTACCTTCCAAACAAGATTCACATTATGATATAGATTCCACCTTTAAGTGACTTAAAGGTCCATCCCTTACTAACATTTGAATCTTATTTAGGTTAATATGACCTAGTTGCAAATGCCAAAGATAAGTCTTATTAGAATGAAAAGTTTTAAGTCTTTAGAAATTATTATAATTAATCTCAGTGTTAATAGTAAGTCTAACTTAGGTTTAATAAAATATAGGTTATTTTGCATCCATCCATCATGGATAAAAGATTTTTTTTTTTACAAATCAGCACTTTATTATTAAAAGAAACTACATAAGAATCTTTAAATACACAAGCTATAGAAATTAAATTCCTTTTAAGTTTAGGAACATAAAAACAATCTCGCAAAAATAAACTCCTATAATTATTAAAATAAAGATGGATGTCTCCCATTGCTTCAGCAAACACCAAGAATCCATCGCTCATCTAAAACGTGAAGTCTTCACGAAGCAGACTTCTTGTTTGTTTGAGCCCCTGCATAGAAACACAAACATGATTAGTTGCTACAGAATCTATGACCCAAGTGTCACTGGATTCCTCAAGCAAGCAAGTTTTAATAACTAGAAGACCATACCTACCTTCTCGGGAAAGGAAGGCCTTGTAATTCTTCTTGATATGCCTAAACTTCCCACAAAAAAAGCACTTGAGCTTCTTCAGGTTCTTCTTTTTTTTTTCTTCTTGTTCTTGCCATTTGTAGGAATAGAAGACTTCTCATTCTTAGCATGTTGCTTCTTTCCATTCCCAAGATTGGGGTTATAACTAGAGGTAGCCGCCAAGTTGGCCTCACTGATAGTAGGAGTTTTCCTGATCAGATTTTTAAACTCCTATAATTGCTTCATCAACTCAGTCAAGGTCATATCCCATCTATTGCTTAAATTTAATGTAGCTCTAAATGAGTAAACTCCTTAGACAGAGTCTCAAAGACCATAGTCATATGTGTTTCAACATTTATGTCAGCTCCATTGGTTTGAGCCTCAACAAGGTAACTCATGACTAACATCATATGCTCCTTCATAGATGGCCGTGGCCTTTGTTTATAGTTTTAGAGTTTCTGAAGTGCCCCTTAGCGTTTTGTTAAGGCCTAGCCTCCAAACATGTCTTCAAGACTATCTAAGATTTGCCTAGCAGTCTCATAATCTTTATGTTGAGCTTGTAGCACATTACTCATTGTAGCCATAACATAGCAGCAGGCCTAATCGTTATCATCTTTCCAGCTATCATATGCTTGGATTTGCTCATTAGTGGAATCTCCCATAGGTTTAGGAGGACACGAAGTTGTCAACACCACTTTTAGTTTCTTAAAGGATATGACGATATTCAGGTTTCGTTTCCAATCATTATAATTCTCACTAGTTAATTGGTTTTTGTCAAGTATCGATGATAAAGAGTTTTTAGATATTTTCAATCTACAATAAAGAATCAAATACCAAACATAAGCAAACGTACCATAATTTAGTAAGATAACACAATCATATAAAATATATAATGTGTTTATGTGTCAAAACCTTGAAAAAATCACAATCTCACAACAATAATTCCTAACTCAGAATTCAACAAGCCGCCTAGGGGAGAGTTGCCAAATTCAATTTGGCACACAGATCCTCTTCTGATTAATATATGCCATCTAGGACCCGTTTGATCTAGCATATATTAATAATTGTTTCTTTGGCTATTAATTTTATTAACAGAGCTCTTAAGTGAGGTTTATAATAAAATTAACATGAGTGTATAATTATCGTTTCAATATTTTATCCATGATTTATAATCACTACCTAGGGGTGTGCAAAGATAAATCATGCTAAAATACCTTATCCTATCGGAGATCCAACCCAATACATGTGAAGTCCCTTCCTAGGGGTCGGAACCACCATGTGCTACACATAGACCAATGATGGAGGCTGTAGTTCCTTTCTTTGAAAACCTTCTCACACTCAATCTTTTGAATTGAAGGTTTTATTTTGAGAAGCATGCATGAACAATTTTTAATGAGCAGTACTCTGCATTTTATATGCATGTTGTCAACATACATGACAACTCATATTATAATGCAGACAAGCAAAGCAATCATACAAAACCACAAGCAAGATAAAATAAATAGTCATAATATTATGGTTTCACCCTAAAGAATAGAAAATTAAGATTATAAGAGATAAATCGAAACATATTATCAATTCTTCATCCCTAAATCTTCAAATTGTATCATTCTTCATATATTATCCATCTTTAAGTCTTTAATCTCACATATATCAAATACTCCATATTTTTAGTCATATCCAAATTTAATGTTTCTCAGAATTGTCCCAAAAATAAAATCAAAATTGCGCTGCAAAATGCACCTTTTTTTGAAAACCATAGCTCTCTGCCGGCATGCTGATCTGTGTAATTGACTTACCGGTCATGACCTTTCGGCCTACTGAATCTCATAGTTTGGCCTGCTTGTATGATAGATCAGCCTGCCAAACTTAAAAGTTTAGCTTGCCTCCAAAGCTGTCAGAATTTAGCCCCTGCTGATCCCAGAGGTTTAACCTGCCAAACTGTAACCATCGGTTTGCCGAACCTGAGGGTTTAGCCTGTTAACCGAGTAGATATCACAACTTCTAGAAAAATATAGTTTTTATGTAGTTTGTCAATTTTATTTTCAATAATTCAAAACATAAAATTAGAGACTCAGGAATTACCTGTGGAATGCTATCATCCATTTTCTAGATCTGTCTTTTAGATACGTCTTGTCTTCGAATGATTATTTAATTACAAAACTCTTACAAATTTAAAATTAAATAAAAATTCCTAGACGGTGATGATAGACCGCCATCTAATTATACGAAAAACCTAGATACACATTCCAACCTTTAAGGAACTATAATCAGCATTAATTAATTAATTAATTAATTAATAATTAAAAAATAATTTAATCAGCCATAATTAATTAATAAATATTCATCATATAATCCATGATGACATATAAATAGCCGTAATATTATGGTTCCACCTTAGAAAAAAAAAATAAAGATTATAAGAGATCAATCAAAACATATTATTGATTCTTCATCCTTGAATCTTCAAATTGTATTTTCTTCATGTATTATCCATCTTCAGGTCTTCCAAATTTAATATTTCTCAGAATTGTCTCAAAAATAAAATTAAAACTGCACAAAAAACACACCTTTTCTAAAAAACATAGCTCTCTACCGGCCTGCTGAATTATGGCTTCGGCCTACTGGTGCCGCAGTCAACCGCAGTGTGTGTATCACGATTGACCACGAGTCTTTTATCGGCCTGTCAAACTTCACAGTTCAGCTTGCTGCCAAAGCCAACATTCTGCCCCATGCTGCAATGGTCTACCGTAGTTTATGTATCGCGGTTGACCGCGCCCTCACCAGGGGTGAATTTTCCAAAAAATAATTTTAAGGCAGTTTTTTAATTTTATTTTCAACAATTCAAAATCATAAAATTAGATATCCAAGAAATACCCTTGGAACCGTTGTCATCTATCTTTTAGATCTGTCTTCTAGATCCGTCTTATATTTCAAATGATTATTTAATTACAAGATTCTTACAAATTTAAAATCAAATAAAAATCCCTAGACAGTGATGATAGACCATCATCTAATTACATAAAAACATAGATACACATTCTAACCTCTAAGGAACCATAACCAGTACAAATTAATTAATTAATTAATAATTACATAATAATTTAATCAACCATAATTAATTAATAAACATTCACCACATAATTCATGACAACATATATAAATATATAGAAACCTTAGAGTGCCAACTCTGTAAAAAATTAAATTCAAGCATAGGAGAGATCAAGATTACATAATTTATACATAAATCATGATCACAAACTAGTAAATTTATGTAAGAAACCATGGTTTCTATACAAATTGTTGGAAAAATAGTACGCAGTGAAAATTAAAAATTTTTATACCAGAGTATTTTCTAAAACGCAAGTTTGATACGTTATATGCATAAATTAGTCAAATCTTACTAGCCTTGTATGCTAAAGAGCTCCTGCAATCTGTGAAGAGAAGAACATTCTAGAAGAGCCTCAACCATCTGGTCTTCTTTGCTATTCTTTATCCACGATTGGAGTGCATGCGGTGCACGTTATACAGCTCTTCCCTAGTGACTCTCCATCCAACTAATTGAGAAAACTCAAAACTAAGGTTGGTGATTGTGAACAATAGCTCTCAAGGACTTTCATAGACTCTCAAACTAGAGTGCTCACTCTTAATTTCTTAACTGATCTAAATAACTATAAGTACTCACTCCTTATTTATAGAGGTGGTCTCCTAGGTTAGTCATTATGGGATAAAGCCTTAAAATTCTAATTTGGGTCAGTTTCAGAGTCTGATCCGAATAATCAAATTTGGATTCTAACTACCACGGTTGACCTTGCCTAGTGTACTGCAGTCGACCTCGTCGTCGCAATACTCAAGTTTAAATCTAATTCGAACTCCTTAAGTTGATCCGATATATCCCATCAAAACTTATTGGATAAATCCTTTCTTATTAGTTCCAGATATCTTTCATAGAGCCTCTATTTTAATTCAAATAGCCAATAAAGAAGTTATCCAATTAAAATAGTCATATATAGATAAATCCATACAAACAAGATATTATCCATAATAATTCAACGTATTTATCTTGAATTAATTTACCAAATTAATTCAACCAATAAACCAATGTGTTTATCTTGAATTAATTACAAAATCTATTCAACAGATAAAGTAACATGAATTATTAAATCCAATTAACTCGAATTTTAGCCAATCTAATAATTTAACATAAGTCATTAATTTATTAGAAAAGCATGCTGTATCGTTACATGATTTATTATGAGGTAGCACATGGAACTTGGTGGACGTATATAGTTCAAGCTCCTAATAATTATAAAACCCAATATCCTAGATATATGTTTCATAATTATCAACTCTAAAGCTACTCCACTAAAAGCTTAGAGCTACATTCTCGAACTCTATAAAATTACGAAGCCTAAATAGCTACATCTCTATGACATATTATGATGTATCGTATCCACATAGGATATCCATAATTGGCTTAAGGATAAATTCTGTCTTACCTTTTTGATTATTTTTCTATTATGTTCTATTATCTCACCATCAGAAAACATACTATCCAAAGATAGTATACCATTCGATTACACCTATGTATCTAAATAGTTGAGCACTCTCGGTTTTCAGTTACAGGATAGCGCATATAAGAGGATATCATTGACTCCACCAATGAAGCTATGGATTACGTATCTATCAATAACAAGTCTATGCTATTAAGAGTCATGTCTCCAACGTATCGTTATGTGTATCAACATAAAATGTGGATATCACCCTTTGGTACATCAAAGGACATAAGTGAAGATAATCGGCCTGCTATTCATTTCAAGATTAAGATACAACACATATGGTTGTCTAAAGTGAATCGACAGAGTTATAAATCCAAATCAATTATATTTTATATCCTAATCCAACACATCATCACCTATGACAAATGCACTAATGTTTCTATTTGTGGAGTCCATGTCTGATGGCCAAGACAAACCATCTCCCGTTAGGGATATAGACAACATAACTATCTTTGCATGAATAAAGTGCCCAACTTTATTTCCTCGATTACGGATCTTATGATTTAGACTGTCACCTTAAGAATCATGTCTTTTGCATAATCTGTCTATCATATGCCTAATTCTTAAAGGTTAAAACTGACAGTCTCAAACTTTTGTTTGCTTATCATACATTCAACAAATATGAGCGTAAAGAGGACAACATTGGGTATATGAATAATAAATGAACTCTTTATTGATAAAAATATCTTCAAAAACATATTATATTTTTATTCCTTAAGGCATACATGTCTAACAATATAAAGCTCCAAACAAGATGAACTCCTTAGAAAGACTCTTAAAGACCATAGTCATTTGTGACTCAGCAACAATGTCAGTTCTATGGGTTTGAGCCTCAATTAGGTAACCTATAACCAACATCATATGCTACGTCACATGCATCCCCTATTTTTGCTAGCACTTAGAAGCTTTTGAAGAGCCCCTTGTTGCTTCATCAAGGCTTGGTCTTCAAACATGTCATCAAGATTATCCATGATCTATCGAGCAGTCTCATGATTTTCATTTTGAGCTTGTAGCACGTTATTCATGCTAGCCATGATATAGCAGCGACCCTGATCATCAGCATTCTTCCAGCGATCATAGCTTAGATTTGTTTATTAGTGGATTTGCTAGTAGGCACAAGGGGACACGTTATTGTTAGCACAAATTTGGTTTCTCAAAGGATAGGACAATATTTAGGTTCTGTTTCTAATCATTATAATCCTCGCTTGTTAAAGTGTTCTTATTAAGTATTGAAGGTAAACCGTTTTTAGACATTTTGATCTACAATAAAGAATCATATATCAAACATAAGCAAAGTTCAACAACAATTTAGAAAGATAACGCAAATAATTAAGCATACAATATGTTTATGCATCAAAACCTTGAAAAAATCATAACCTTATAACGATATAACTCAAAATTCAACAAGCCGCCTTGGAGAGACTTGCTAAATTCAGTTAGAAACATGGATTCCCTCCATTTAGTATATACTATCTAACACCCATTTGATCTAGCATATACTAATAATTGTTTTCTTTGGCTATTAACTTAATTAACAGAGCTTTTGTGGGAGGTTAATAATAAAATTAATCTTGACTATAAAACCGTCATTTCAACTACTTTATCCTTAATTTATAATTGCCACCTAGGGGTGTACAACGATAAATCATGCTAAAGTAAATTATCATTTCAGAGATCCAACCCGATACATAATACAATCCCTTCCTAGAGGTCAAAACCACTATATGTTACCTATGGACAAAAGATGGAGGTCTTAGGTCATCTTTTTGAAAACCTTCTCCCACTCAATATTTTAGAAATTAAGGTTTTATGTTAACATGCATGAATAATTTTTAAAGAGCGGCACCCCTATTCTACATTGCATGTTATCAACTTACATAGCAAAATATATTATGATGCAAACAAGCAACACAACATGCAAAGCTACAAGCAATATAATAAATAAACGTAATATCATGATTTACCTTAAAGAAAAGAAAATAAAGATTACAAAACATCAATCAAAACATATTTCAATTCATATTGTATTTTTTCGTTGTATCCTTCTTCATATGATGTCTGTCTTTAATTTTTCAATCTCATATAGATCATAAAAATTTATAATAAATTTTATGTTTCTTAGAATTATCTCAAAAAACATAAATAAAACTACATTGATTAGCCTATCGATCAGTGACCACTGGCCTGCCTGCTGATTAGCCTACCGGTCTGTGACCATCAGCCTATCAGTCTATGACCATTGACTTGTTGGTGTTGAGTAATTGGCCTATCAACCAGTGCTAAACTAGCATTTTTCCAAACTTTTGCAAAAAATAATTTTCAAACAGTTTTTAATTTATTTTTCAACAATTCAAAAATATAAAAATTTATAAACATAGAAAATTTTTTTAAAATAGTCCATGGCTTTAATACCAATTGTTGGAAAATGATACGCAATAGAATTTTAAAATTTTTTTAATTCAAAGTCTTTTCCAAACAACAAGTTCAACATGTTAAGTATACGAATTAATAAAATATCTTGTGTACCTCTTCAGTAGACTGAAAACTATAGTCTCTACAACTAGAGAAGAACGTTCTGGAAGAGCCTCAACCAATTGGTCTACCTTTTTTATTCTTTTTCAGCAGTTAGAATGTGGGTGGTCGCACGTCGTATAGTTTTTCCTCCAATGACCTATTTTCCAACCACTTGAAAAGACCAAAAGCTAAGGTTCTAGATGTTGAGCAATAGCTCTTTAAGAGTTTTAGAGTTTATTTCACTAGAATATTCTGTCTATATTTCACAAAATGATCTAAGGAAGAATGAAAAAATAGTTCCATTTATACATTGTTCGAATTTAGGGTTAATCCTTCTCAGATTAGGCTTTAAAATTTGAGTCTAGATCAACCTCTGATAAAAAAAAAAGCGTCAAAAATGCGTATCAAGATTTTTGTAAGGTCTGCCTACTAAACTCGTGCATTGACCTGCCGAACTGGTGGCATCTACTTACCAAACTCGACAACCAGCCTGCCGACCTAGTAATAATCTAGAAATATTAGAATATCTTATTTTACATTGAAATCTTAGATAGAGTATTAGTTTTAATTCAAATAACCCAATAGAGAAATTATCTAATTAAAACATTCATATTCAGATAATCCCATATTAAATAAAATATTATTCAAATAATCCAACATGTTTATTTTGAATTAATTTAAAAAATTAATTGACCAATAAACCAACATGAGTTATTAAATCTAATCTATTGAATTTTAACTAATCTAATAATTAACATAAGTCACCAATACCTAGGAAAAACATGCCGTATCATTATAGGAATTATTTTGAGCTAGCAAAGGAGACTTGATGGACATATATAGATTAAGCTTCTATAATTATATAATAATATATCTCAGATACATATATTTTATAATTATCAACTCTAATATTATTCCACTAAAAACTTGGAGTAGCATTCTCAAACTATATAAAATTACAAAGCTTCAATAAGCTAATCATCCATGACATATCATAATCTGTGATATTTCCATAGTATTGTCACGCCCGGCTTTAGGATAATTTTTGTTTTACCTTCTCGATTATTTTTATCTTATGTTCCATTATCTCACAATTGGAAAACTTATTATTCTTAAATAGTATACCATTCGGTTACACCTATGTATGAAATGGTTAAGGGTTCTAGTTTTTCAATAACAAGATAATGGCTATAAGAGAATATCATTAATTTTACAAAAAAGCTATAGATTCTATATCTATAAATAACGGTATGCATACCATCATCTAATTTAGGATGTCACTCTTTGGTATATCAAAAGATACAAGTCAAGAATACAAGCCCATTAATTCATTTCATGATTAAGATGCAACACATATGATTGTCTAAAGTGAATTAATTTGAACAAATAGAATTATTCGTCAAATCAATTCAACTTTTGTCCTGATCTAAAATTGTAACACCCCAAAATTTATTAAGTGTTATTAGAATGCAAATGGTAGATTAGTGTGCCATAAGGATTATTTTAAACTTAATTTGATCATTTCATGAAAATTTCTAAATTTATGTTATTTTGATTGTTTAAATGATTTTCAATTACTTTTAATTATTTTTAATTGTTATTTTAAATTTTGAAATAAGACAATTTATCAAATTACTAACACGTTCCACTTTGGAAATACCACGTGCGGGACGTGGTATTGGTTTCAAACAACTTTTTATTTCTCTCTATTTATTTCACCTCTCTCTCATTTTCACTCATTTTCTCTCTCTCCTCTCTCTCTCTCTCTTCCTCTCTATCGGTTTCACTCTCTCTCTCATTCTCTCTTAAAATTTTTGAAATAAAATTTGATTTCAAGCCTCGGGATTGTGGATTGAAGGCTCGGGAACGCGATTGAGCAACCACAAACTTGAATCAAAGCTTAATCTAAGGTTAGTTTTCAAAATTTCTAAACTTTTTAAAATTTTCAATTTTTCTTGCATTTTGAAATCTAAGCTTTTCTAAGCTTAGAAAACCTTCAATCTAGGTTAGATGAACTTAGATTAGCTAGAATACAAACTTTGTTTCATCAAAAACGGATTTGAATCAAGATTTTTTATTTTTCTCTATT
>CAMOHE010041827.1:0-23729 GCA_946598075.1 Artocarpus hirsutus
GAGTTTTTAAAGAATCATTTTATGATTATTTTCGTTTTGAGTATGTTCATATATTTTAAGGATATATAATTTTATAAATTTTGTGAATGTTTGTTTACTGTATTTTTATAAAGTTTTCTTCCGCATTTGAAGTTTTTAAAACTTGTTATCAAAATTTTTTAAAAAGGTTCGGCCTGCCGACCATACTGGTCGGACTGCCGAAGTTTTCCAATCGGCCTGCCGGTTGCCAAGCATCGGCCTGCCGATCTTGTGGATTTTGAAAACCCCATTTTGCAAGGCCTCGGACGGCCTGCCGATGGGTGAACTTCGGCCTGCCGGTTAAGTTCGGCCTGCCGAAGTTGAAAGTTCCGCCTGCCGGCCGAGACATGTTTAAAGAATTTTGTCTTTTGTTTTTCAATGGCCATTTAATTTAAATAATATTAGCAAACTATTTATACAATGACTATGGAAAAGCAAATTGTTTTAATTAAGAAAGATTATGATTTCTTATAAACTATATTTGTATATTTCTATAAAAAAATGTATGCAAAGATCCTGGGAATGCTTTTCCAAATTATGATTTCAAATTCACGTTAATATTTACAATAGTTTGCTACAATTAATGTTTTAACAAACGAATGTAACGATATCTGTGACGTCCAAAAAGGGGGCGTTACAACATGAGACATCGAAGGTGGCTTGAGTTAGTTAAAGACTACGACTGTGAAATTTTATATCACCTTGAAAAGGCTAACCGAGTAGCCGATGCCCTCAGTCGTAGAACAACGTCCTCGCTTGCAATGGTGCAATTAATACCGAGACTTCTTCAGAAGGACTTGATAGAAGTGAGAATAGAGCTAGTCATAGGAGGATTAGCCAATCTGTCTTTTCGACCCACTATCTTGGAGAATTTAAAGGATCGGCAAGAAGTAGATCCATCGCTGCTTAAATCTAAGAATAAGGTTCTTGAGAACAAAGAAGCAGAATTTAGCATCTTGGAATATGGCATTCTTTGTTATAAAGGCAGATTATACATTCCCAATGATGAAGAATTAAAGAAGTAAATATTGGAAGAAGCTCATGAAGCACCGTACACAGCTCATCCAGGAGCTACGAAAATGTATCAAGATTTGAAAGAGCACTATTGGTGGCATGGAATAAAGAATGACATTGCGAGATTCGTCAACAAATGTCTCACGTGTCAAAAAGTGAAGGCTAAACATCAACGACTAGCAGGTAAATTACAAAAGATTGAAATTCTAGAATGGAAATAGGACTAGATAACTATGGATCTGGTGACTGGGCTACCCAGAACTACGGGGGGGACATGACGCTATATAGGTAATCATGGACAGATTGACCAAATCGACTCACTTTCTACCCATTAAACTTAGCAGCTCCATAGAACGATTAGTTGAATTGTACGTTGCCCAGATAGTTAGATGCCATGGAGTTCCAAAATCCATTAGTTCTGATCGGGATGGCCGGTTCACTTCTAAGATTAGTTGAATTGTATGTTGCCCAGATAGTTAGATGCCATGGAGTTCCAAAATCCATTAGTTCTGATCGGGATGGCCGGTTCACTTCTAAGTTTTGGAGGAGCGTTCACCAGGCCATGGGAACGAAGCTAACATTTAGTACAGCCTTCCACCCTCAAACAGATGGTCAGTCTAAAAGGACCATTCAAACCTTGGGGGATATGCTGAGAGCCTGTGTGCTAGATTTTAAAGGAGGATGGGATAAAAAGCTTCCATTGTCGAATTTACCTACAATAATAGCTATCAAACCTCCATAGGAATGGCTCCATACAAAGCTCTATACGGGAGTCGATGTAGATCGCCACTGCATTGGTATAAAACTAGAGAGAAGACGTTATCGACTACAGATTTCATGCAAAGGACGACGAAGGATGTGAAACTAATCTGTCTACGAATGAAAACTGCTTTTAGCCATCAGAAGAGTTATGCAGATCGGCGATGAAAACCCCTAGAATTCCAAGTAGGGGATTTGATTTTCCTAAAGGTATCGCCAATGAAAGGAGTAATCAGGTTTGGAAAGAAAGGAAAACCCAGCCCAACATATATTGGACCGTTTGAAATTCTAGAAAGAGTAGGCAGTGTAGCTAATAAGTTGACTTTACCCCCTGAAATGGCATCGGAACATAACGTGTTTCATGTATCCATGCTAAAGAAGTATGTACCTGATTCATCACATATTCTGTAGCTTGAGGAAATTGACATACAAGAGAATCTATCTTATGAAGAAAAACCAGTTCAAATTTTGGCACGAGAAGAAATGGAATTAAGGAATAAAAAGATACCTCTAGTCAAAGTTTTATGGTGCAACCAACAAGTGGAAGGGGCAACTTAGGAATGAAAAGATGAAATGAGGAAGATCTACCCCGAATTATTTTGATTTTTGAGAACGAAAATTTTTAAGGGGGGTAGGTTGTAATGACCAGGAGAAATTCATTAATAAAACCTAATATTTAATTAGATTTAATTAATGAATTTACCCTTAAAAAATTATAATTTTTGTAAAATTGTGATAATGTATATATAAGCAGTATTAATAAAAAATTTCACTGTGAACGTGACGCAATGATGGATATTGTTAATATAAATTTTATGAGTTTAATTACTCAAGAATTTGTAAATAATATCCATAAAATAAATTTTATATCACAATTAATTATAAAATTATGATACAAACGAATGGGTAATTAGTGTATAAATAAGACATAGAGTCTACCAAAACCCTAACCCAGTGTTAAAAGGAGGCTAAAGCAGTATAAGGATACTGCTAAGTAAAAACACAGATATGAAAAATATTACGTTTGGCCTCCAAAAGTAAACTAAAGGTAAGTAAAATATTTTATACAGTCTAAGGATATGTTGTGCACTGATTTTACCATGACAGTGTAAGAAAAATACTGTGTGATGAAAAATTACACAGTGTAAATTTTTAGGCCCCATCAAGTGAACACCCATTAGAGTTTCATTGGGCCACATGCCATGAGAGGTGGCCCAATCACCTTATGCCACATTAGGTAGCCCACTTGATTACCTAGTGAGTCACCTTAAAGGATAAGCAAGCATTAAATGTGATTTTAGCCAAAAAAAATTTCATTTTCTTCTACCTCTAGCCACGGCAGCCATTGAAGAACTCTTTCAAAAATTTTCTCAAATCCAACTCTTTGCCCAATTAGCCCCAATCAAGTTCAAGAGGCAAAATCCAAGGATTTTATCAAGTTTTAAGGTAAAAACCTAAACTTTTTTAAGATTTCTTATGGTTTTTATTGGGTTAAGGAAGGAAAGTTAATTCAAGGTGTTTTTGCATGAAAATAATGTCTAGGAAGGAGTTTCAAAGGAGCCTTAGAAGGCTAGAATCACAAAGTGTTATTTAGGTAAATTTTGATTTTTTAAAGTTTTGAAAATTAGTGATTTTTGTTTTGATTTTTGTTCTTTCAAAAGTATGTGGGTTGAGCAAATTTTTGGTTAAATTCCATAGAAATATGAATTATGGTATGTTGATATTGAGAAAATTAAGGGTTGAATGTTGAAAATGATAGTTTCTGTCAAAAGGGTTATTTTTATAATTTTAGTGTTAGTTTTTCAAAAATTGTGATTAGGGATGAAAATGATCTAGGTAAAGGTTGAATCTGCTTATACAGTGGCTGGAACGCAATTTTGAAACAAATTTTTACAAAAAAAACCCAATGACTAAATTGTGAGAAAAAGTTTTCCCTCAACAGAATTGAAAAATGCCCCAAAACACTCCTGTATAGTGAGAATTTTAAAAAAGTTAAAACATAAAAGTTGTAGATCTCGATGAAACTGTTAGGCATTATGGGCAGTTCATTGAAAATCTCAACCGTTTGTGAGATTTTAATTTTATAAGAATTTGTTAAAATTGGAAAAAAATTTAAAAGGGCAAAAATGTAATTTTTCCAAAGGATTTTAAATATTGTATTTTGAGCAAAAATGTTCCTCATAAAAAATAGAAAATTTTGGTTTGAAATGATAAATTTTAGTCTGGGGGTTAAAATTGTCAAAATTTTCAATTAAGGGGCTAAACTATAAAGTTTTACTAAAATAGGGCATAGATGTGAAATAAGAAAACCCGACACCCCAGGGTATTATTCTAAGATAGATATGTAACTACTTCTATTAGAATAGTAAAAACAAGCTCGGAAAGTTAGTAGGCCCATGGAGGGTAAAATCGTCATTTTGTCCGAATAACCTAAACTGCTCCGAAATGTTTCAAAAGGGAAAAAAAGAATGATTAGAAGGATTTTTGCCCTTCGTTAGAGACGATAGGGTAGAGTAAGATAAGAGTAAGAAAAACTAGTAGTTTTCGAAATTATATACAGTTATACAACTCAATTTATTAATTAACGATCATTTTGTATTAAAACATAGTGAAATTTGGCTAATAGCTTTGTAATTGGCCAACAGGATCCTAGAAGTCTAGGAAAGAGGAGACCAAGGTTGAGTTGCCTAACATTCGAATTAAGTAAGTACTTATCCCACCTACAGTATAGAATTGTAGGTATAGAATGTAATGTATGAATATGTATACCTGTGTGTATGCTATAATATGAATACCTACACGTATATTAATGTGTACCTGTGAATATATAATTAAGTACATGTGTGTATAATATGTCATGTACCTATATGTATATTAATGTATACCTATGTGTACATAAAGTATATACCTGTGCGTATCATTTTATACAAGAATATTTATGTTTCGTGTGTAACATGTAATTATTACTTCATACATGGTATGATAACCATAATAATTGGACTAGTAAACATATAACTAGAATTAAGAATAGTGTCGTATCGACTCCTAACTGAAGAGGAGTTTAAGGATATAGTATGGTCTCGGTATCACGAAGACCTATGTGCGCAATGGTACGAACACATGGGCCCTAGTTAAAGATAAGATATGAAAAGAATAAAGAATGTTCATAAGAAAGCATAACCGAATCATGCATTCTATTGAATGTGCATGTGGGCTATATTGGGACTTATTAGGTGTAAGCTCACTAAATATTTCATGCTGTAGGTATTTCGACGAGAATGTCAGAATAATTTCATTGATGAGCTGGCGGATGGATGATTAGTGTACAGATTGGTGGATTCCGCCGCAATTATGTTTCCGCTGTTGTATATTTTAAGTTATTTTGAAACGTGTATATAAGAGTAGTAATATAGTAAGTAAGACAAAAGCCTCTCTCGAAAGTACTTAGCAAACAGTGTTGTAAAAGAAAGTTTGCTTATGTAAATATATATATATATATATATATATATACATTTGTGTTTCAAAAGATATTAATATCTGTATGTGAAAAAAAAAAGTTCTAAGTTTTCGCCTATATGTAAGTAAGAAAAGGTTTATCAATGCCCGAAAAAAACAGGTTGTGACAATGTGCCTAAAGTGTATACGCTTAAAAAAAAAACTAGCTAAATTACAAAGCCCAATATCATTTACTCATATCTAAAGTTTATTTAAGCTTGTTTATTGTAATGTTTTCAAATGCTATAATATAGTTTGCCATCAAAGAATTGCACTCGATTAGATTGTAATATTTTAGTAATTATTCATTATGTTATGTTATATTATACTAATTTTAAGTGCAAATATAGCTACTGAGGTTTGAACTATTTTTAATAGTTCCAACCATTTTTGTTATAGTATTTTCTCTCATAAAATTTAAACCAAAAAGTGATTCAAGCCAGTCAAACCACTCTTCTCAAATGGACCCTTATTTTTTAAATAAATTTAAATGCTAGACATTAATCCGGGAAGAAGCCCGTTTGGTTCGTTGGTTTGAATCACGGTTCGAATCATTTTGCTACAGTATTTTCTCTCACAAAAATTTAAATCTTTATTCAAATTTTTTTCTAAAATCTATGAACCAAACGGACTCCTTAATCTGTAAAATCCATTTTTTTTTTTCATATTTGATTAGATTTGGGGTGTTTGTGGATTAGTTTTGAAATAGAATTGTTTCAATTTGATATATATATATATATATATGTATATACAAATTAGATTACAGATTGATGTATAATCTATGTAATTCAATTCATGAACAACCCTACTTTAAATATTTTAAAACATGTTATTTACTTTGTTAAGTTTAAAAAAAAATGTTGTTAGCAATTTTCCAATATGAAACATGCAATGGGTTTAGAAGCGTTTGGGCTACTCCTTTTTTGACCTTTCAGTGTGGGATCCCAAAGCTCTTAACAATTTTCACAATTTTTCTTAATTTAAGTCCAAATTTTGCAGTATTTTATAACAACAGCAAGCGACACTTAGACTCTTATATCTTATTTTGGACAAAATGCAAGTAAATAATTATTATTTATTTAAACTTTTGAATCAACCTTAAAGCAAAGTTCCTAGTTCCTAGTGTTCTTTTTCTTTTTTCTTTTTTCCAAATACCATCATGTTGTTCAATGTTACTGCATATTTGACCTTCTACGTATATATCTGAAAGAACCACTTTGATTGGGTTCAAGATTTGTTTTGCAATAAACTAATATGCAAGCCATTTCACATGTGGATCCTTGCTGTGACCTTAGAAACAACGTTACAAGCCTTGAGATTTTGTTTGTTTGACAAACTTCTTTTCTTTGACTTGACTTTTTCGTTAACGTTCTCGATTTCCCACCCACATGTTCCAACTTTGTTTATTTATTCCCACGCAATTCGTGCGTCTGAATAAAAAAAGAAAAAAAAAAAACTATCATCAGACTATTCATGGGGACAACACCATGTACATGGAAAACATCATGTTGAGCAGCACAAACAGCCTTAAAATCCGCATTTGGTTTCTCAATTTCAACGCCTTGTTGTTTTCTTTGTTTGACAATATTGTCAATTTTTGTTAACCAAGTTAGGTTTTATCTGTTAAATGAGGACACTGTTTATCATGCACCAATTAATGTGGTAATATATATATATTTATTGAAGTAAGAAGTACATTTTCTTTAAGTGGAATTGTACTTAATTTTTTTTTCCTTGAAAATGACTTTACTTGGATGTAGAGTAAGATTTTGCCAATTGAGAATCAATTGGTGTTTAGCAGGTGTATGAGTGGTTGTGTTTAATGTATTGAGTCCTGAAATCAAGTCCTAAGAGGATAGTAATTTTTTCATTGTTGAGTAAGATTTTAGAAATTTAATTTTTAAACTTCAAAATTTTCTAAAACTCCATTTATGTTCCCACTTTATGAGGGAAGTTCTAATTATGATTCCATGCAACAATTAAATAATATAACCATGTTCTAGTTTAATAATATATATATATACATATATATTTGCTATAATGCTCTCATTAAAAAAAAATTAACTCCACCACTCAATGTACCTCAATTTAGTGCAAAAATTTGGCATCCCTGCTACTTCTCTTTCTATGACATCTCTTTTTTTTTTTATTTTTACTTTTTTTCTTCGTAAGTTTATTGTGCAAAGACAACATTTTGGTAGCACACAGGGAAAAAAAATCCCAGTTTTGGGTCAATGAGGAGATCCCAATTCTGCGCACAAAGAATGTGTTATGTCTGTATCTTTGCTGTCCTATTAATTTGGTTGTCTATTGGTTCAACTCCTGATATTTCGTGAATGTCAAAGAACCACCTTTATTATTATTATTCCTTTTTTTTTGTGCTTATTATAATAATATAGTAAGCTTTCAAGGTAGTATCACCTCTCCTTGGCTCACGAATCTTTGTCTGCTACATGCACTTGAAAAGCCATTTGAAAAACAAAAAGCTAAAAAAAAAAAAAAAATTTCATAGCTTAAATTTCAGTTGACTCATCAAACTTCTTAAATCAAATATTAGTAATATTCAGATTTGCGATGGATCAAGTATTCATATAGGACCATCCTAGTTTCCATTATTTGCGGCACAATAATGGGTCATCAAAGAATGGCTGGAGCTATGGAACAAAGAAACTTCTTAAAAGAAAAACATTTTGTCTTAAAAACGTTTGTATTGATTAAATAGCCTATTCGGCTATTCTGGAGCAACCAAAATGTTAAATATGAATCCGGATGAAATGGGTTCTCTTCCTACTGCCTAGACAGAGAAATAGACAAATTGTCTTGTTAATTGGTGATGTGTGAAGCACGGCAGTTCAGAAATGAATCTAGTGGTAAGGTTTGACCAGGGGTCAGTACGCTGATAAAGACATCCAATCGTTAAGAACAATACAACATAACTATGTTTTTTTTACTTTTTTTCATAAATTTGTTGGTAAAAAGTTTTACTATTTTATTTGCTCAAGTAGTTTTATTAAATTTTTTCCATCATATTACTTAATACAAAAGACACATAAATTCTACAGTATAACCTATTTGTCATTTTTAGGACTAATAGGCTATTTGGCATTTCAGTTGTAGTGATGTTTTAAGTTTAAGAAATTGTAGCATGTCAGAGCATTAAAATATAACAAATTTTTGCCTTTCTTACTTTAGTTGATGAGAGCTTTATATTTTTACATTTATAATTGATGGATTGAAACTGAAGTTCTAAACATCCTATGAATTTTGAGGTTGAAAATTATGTAAATAATATAATAATGAATACTTGGCTTAACTGGACTTAGTAATTAAAAATAAAATGTCAAAATTTGTACAAGAATGTATATTTGTTTATGAAATTTCCTATTGATATGTCTGATATGTGTGAAATTTAATTATAAAATATTTAATCTCAACTGTCGATTTATAATTAATTGATCAAGTGTATATCTATGTGGCTTAATTCGTCAATATTTAATGAATGCTTAATTGAAAGGTCAAAATATGATAAGTTTTATAGTTCAATGGTGTAGTTTGTTAAAGTTTAAAGTTTAGGGGTTAAAATAGGACAAGTTACATAGTTTAAAGGGCAAAGTGAAATTATTAGCTTAACTTTGCTATTACATAACAGATTTAGTAACAGAATAGCCAAAATAAGACATATTGAATAATTTAGAGATATGATTTACTATGTTTCAAAGTTTAAGGGTTAAAATAAGACAAATTACATAGTTAATTTGCCAAAAGTGAAATTAACCCTTAGTACTTAATGGTCAGTACTGATTTTAGTTATTTATTACGATGCATACTATGAGGACTTGGTAATTTATGACAATGCAAAAAGAAACTATAAAAGTTAGGAGGTTGTATATTCCTTACGTTCTTAATGGGTTGACTTGCCTTTTTGAATATTGGATAGGAGGCAGGCTAAATTGTCCAAATATCAGTGGGCAAAACAGAAAACATTCTTGAATGGCATTTTCGCCATACATTCATGAGTTTGGTGCGTGTCTGCCAATGTTGTAACTAATAAATGTAGTGTTCAAAATCGTCCAAGAGAGTACCAAGGAAAAGAAAGGGCCAATAATATTTACAGATGGGAATCTGGTTATCACATACTCCAAAAAACATGTTTCCTAAGGAAACAAAATTGTAAATTCAACAATTACCCAAAATCAAGCAAGTCAGGACTCTCCCAAAAAGTGTCGTAGAAAAGAAGAAAACATCAAAGGAAGATTGAACGATTAGACTGTACAATTTATGGAGAGTTTTCTCATTCTCTGATCTCTAGCTATATCTTCTTACGTTCTCGACTCGCTGCCCGATTCTGTAGGAAAGGTTAGCCTTTTTGCCGTCTTCAAAAACTCACTGCCAAGGTAAACAGCATAAAAGAAATTATGAGAATCTGCAATGTTACCCCTTAAAGATGCCAATTCTAAAAAGAGAACAAAAGATCACACGTAACTACCTGAAGGGTTAGCAAGATCAAGTGTTCCACCACTGACATCTGATTCAATGAACACCTTGCAGTGACCAGTCTCCAAACCAAGATCACCATGGTGATCAGTTGAGTTTTCCCTTGAACCATTTTGAAGCACTGTGGAACCAGAACCATCAGAATGATTTGATGTCTTTTCTAAATGCCTGCTCGATGAATTGTTTTCCACAGAGGTCTTAGATAGCTGCTCTTCAGTCAGTATCACCTGCCCAAACAATACCAAGTGAGGCGTCTTAGTTTCATCTTTTGCCTTCAAGCTCTGACCCTGATTTTCCATCTTCAGCCAGCAAGAGATGTTCTCATTGTTTTCGGTGTTATTCGTGAAATTGCCACCAGCATTTGTGGGAGTGTTAATGGGATAATGTTGCTGAAAACCCACTGGAAACAGAGACGACTGCAGTTCGTTTAGGTGGAGATCCGCTGAATACAGTCCCAGTGGAGAATGCCTGGCTCCCTGTATGCCCGCAGGAACCTTGTCTTGGATATAATGAAAGGGGCTGGTGGCATTGAGAAAGTTGCTGGGAAGCAATGGCATTTGAAGTTGGCCTATGAGGGAAAGGTCGGGGTTCTGCAGAAGCCGCAACTTCTTTCTTGGAGCTGAGAAGGGGGAGACATGGATGGGTGGCATGCTTGTCACAAGTTCAACCAGCCACGGATTAACAAGTTTCACATTCTGGAGCAAATCTGGTTCATCCCATTCCACCTTAAAACAGGATTATTGTGATTTTTGTTAAAACTAACAAAAAATAACCAGTCAAGAGTCGGCATTAAAACAAAGAAAAAAGGGACTCAACCCGTATATTAGTACTAACCAACAGGAACCCCTTTCAAGAGTGATAGCCACGGATCAACAACTAATGATCTAATCCAAAGAAAATTAAATGATTTATTTGTTGAAATGGTATAGCAAAGAACGCATATCCTGCACTAACTAGTACATGTATCTTGTAAGTTTCAGAAGCATATTCCATAATTAGGCATAAGCAGAATTCCAAAACCAAACTTCAGTCATTTCTTAAAAAAAGGAAACTTTGAATTATATTGAAAATCAAAAAAATAGGAAGAAGTTTACTTATGAACAAACTTCAAAGGAAAACAAAACCAACCTCCAGAAGACCCCATGGAGAATCAGGCCAATTGGTTGGATCGGCAACCTCTGCAGCAGAAATGGTCCCCATGAACCAGCTTATCCTAGAAGAGTCCTCGGTTTCAATAGGCATCTTGAACCTCATTCCAGAGCACCACCGGATTTGCATGGCAGCCCTTACGGCCGAGGCTCTAACGCAAAACTCAGGAGTGCTTGCGCGCGGATAGTACTCAACCTCAAAGGGCTGCCCACTGGCTGCAAGATTTGCAGCTTCCACAACAGACTCAACCCTCACTTTTCCCCTTGAATCCTTGTTACAAACTCTTCCAATCACACCCCCAAACTGAGAAGAACCATAATTCCCCCTTGGATTGTTCCAACGGGAAGGGTACTCATGTGCACCATCAACACTTTTCTTAGCCCTTCTGATCCCAACAAAAATATCCCCATTCTCTGCCCTCACGAACACGATCGAATCACCAGCGACAAGCTTCTTGTAGTTCACAAAATTACTCCACCCCGTCGTCAAAAGGTGACGGCGCGGCGTCCCTCTATAGATATGCCTAAACCTATAACTTTCGCCATGAACATCCTTAGGGTACATAAACTGAAACGGCATAGGAACCGAGTAATCCAACGGCGGAAAGATGGTCTCGGCGCAGTAACGAGGCACCGAGAATCCTCCGCCATTGTTAGAATCAGACTGTGTCAAGGTCTTAGTAAAAGATGTCATTTTCTCAGCATTCTCAGTCCCATTGTTCAACACATACCCATCATCCTTAACATCAGAATCATTAGACTTCAAAGGTACCAACCTAATTTTCGCGTAGACCTCGTCTTCGGAATCCGCCATGTACCGAATGGCGGACACCTTGCAGAGAATAAACGCGGGAATTCGAGAATTCCCAAAATCTACGTTCCCTTTGGCATGTTCAGCGTGGCCCTGAGGGAAATAGAAGACCTTAGAGTTAATGGAAGGCATTTGGACCATACCACCAGCAATGGCGTGCCATAACTGAGGATCCAAGCATTTCTCCGTGCTCTTCTTCTTCAATGGTTCTGTTCCAGACTCCAATACTCTGATCATAGTGTGTGGAAAATTACGAAAATTCAACGCTGTTTCATTCACAGAAACTTCATTTCAGAGATAAATTCCTTCTAAATCATACAGACAAAAATTCCAAAAAAAAACACAGACAAAAGCAAGTCAACAACTCCTCTGTTTGGTTGCTAAGAAAAATTCAATGAACAAAACCAAAGCAAAACGGAAATCCGATAAATTAGCAAGCGAAAATCAGCCAAAAAAAAAAACCTTCCACAGCTTTCTCCGAAACCAAACAAGAAAATCCGGAATTTACCTTTGGCTACTAGAAGTCGAAAAAGAAAGCAAGAAACGCCGAAGGAAATTGACGGGAAATTTACTAGTACTAGAAAAGAAAGCAATGAAAAGTTGCCGGAAAATCTTTCCCGGGAAAGTTAGAAGGAAAAACGAAGCGGTGAAGAGTGGGGATTTGGGGGTGTGAAAGAAAGAAAAAGGAGAGAGTTGGGTATATATAGAAATTACAGAACTAGAAGAGGACTCACAGAGTCCGACACACAGACAGACACACACACGCCAAGTTTTTTTTTGGTTGAATTGAGGCTTCGTTGCCGACCACACTGTTTGGACCGTCAATCCCAGAAAGGAAAAAATAGATTTTATGAAAAATGGTAGGAACGGTTGGTTAGAACTATTGTTATTATATCATATAAGAGTTTTATATTGTAGTAATTTATTTATTGTTATTTTATACTATTTATAATTAGATTTGTGGTGAAAATTTATGCCAAACAAGGGTTAATTTTTTTAATTTTTTTAAAAAATATTTTTTTAAGCTTCTTCTTCTTTTTTTTTTTTTTTTTTTTTTTGTTTTTGGCAGCAGAGAATTACGTGCTTATATTTCGTAGACGGTTGTTTCGGATCTCATGAACAGATTTTAGTTGTATTATTATTATTATTATTTTCTTTTTCCTGTATTTTTGATTGAGCAACACACACGCATGTTTTCTTTAGCTTTTCAGTACTATCACTTTCAGGCGCGTTATCTTCAGTGTCTGTTCTTGTAATGGTAGCATATTACATTTTCTTTTTTTTTTCTTTAAAGCTTAGATTATTAGAATTTTTTTTCCATTTTTTTACTGAATTTTGTTCAGTAAGTACTTGTCATAATACTCTTGTAAATGATGTTTTTATCTACACAAATATGTAAGTACGAATTTTAATTCTGTAAAACTAAATCCAAATTCAAATTCTTTTTTTTTTTTTCACTCTTGCTAGATTAGTAGATTATTTAATGTTAGATTTTCCTTTGTCTTTTCAATGGAAATCATGTTAGAGATTTCTATCATCAAGTGGTGTCACTTGCATCTCTTACCAAAAAAAAGGTGGCGTCATTTGCGCCCATCAATAGTACTATACATGTTTCATTACTTTTACACATTGTTTAAATTTTTTCATAGAAAATATTTTAATAGGTATAAAAAATATTATTTTTAAAATACTCTATCAATAGCAGATAAGTTTTTTTTTTTTTTTTGTCTTTTACATTACCATTGAGTCCGTTAAAAAATACAGCAAAATTAAGTGAAAGCTACAATAAATTTAAAATGTACCACATATTTCAATTTTAGCAGTTGAATAATTACAAAAAATGTGATGATTCTAAGATTTGAGCTAAATTGTACACACCATAATTAGTTTGCACAAAATCTTGAAAAACATGCTTTTGCTACATGAAAGTCAACTCTCTAAATACAGGCTCAACCTTCAAGGAAATAAATAAATAAATACAGGCTCATAGTGGGCCAACCAAACCATTAGCCGAACATCCCCTGACCACCGCGTGTGACGCACACGGCAGAATAAGCAAGTGGGGGAATTGGTAATTAGCACAAAAGAAGCATCCAACTAGTTACCTAGTTTAGCGGTGGTTCTAACCACTCAGTTCTCATCATAAATTTAGTTATAAACAGTGTAAAATTTTTACATGCTATAGTAACAAAAAAAAAATTGCTACAATATAAAGCTCTCATATGCTACATTAAAAACGATTCTAACTACTAGTTCTCACTACTTTTTCAAACACTATTTTAATTTATCACTGAAACATTATTTGTTTACTAGCACAAACGTTGATGAATTGTGTTTTTTTTTTTTCTTGGGAAATATTTATGTTTTTTCTTTAAAAAAAATATGATGCTTCCTTTTTTTTTTTTCACTCTCTCTGTCTTCTCCTTTTGACACATGTCATCTAAAGTTTTAAATTCTTTTAAAAAGCGAGCATAATTATGGACCATATGTTCAGTCTTTATTACATTTTTGCCATTCTTTTTTTCACCTATAAAGGTTATATTTGGAAGAGTGTTCTTTTTTTTTTTTTTTTTTTCAAAATTGTGATTGAAAATTTCGCATGACCTTCAACTATATGGTAAAGGCTTCCTTCAATGAGAGATTTTTTTTCTTCTTTTTCTTTCCTCTTTCTTTAGATACCAAGGTAATGCTTAGAATTATAGAAACAAGCGGAATAGACACCTAAAATTGTAAAGGCCAATTGTTATGGAAATGAAACTTTTAAATTGAAACAAGTTAAATGCCTGTAACATGAATAAGAAGAGTTCTATATATTGTAATTAAAGAGATAATAAAACCTCCTAATAAATTAAAGAATTAAACTCATTCAATCTGAATGTACTATAAATTTTTCTAAATTGAAAGGAAAAATTATGATCTATTTGTCAATGGCTACTTAGAGCATCTCCAATACAGTGTTAAATTGGTATGTTAATGGTATATTTGGCATTTGAGTGTTAAAAAAAAAAAAAAAACTCTCCAATGTAATATTATTTTCATTACTGAATTTGATATATGATATAACTAATTTGGCATTTGATTACTATTGTTTAATAGATTAATTTTTTACTTTAATAATTACAACATTCTTAGTTTTTAATTATTTTAATATTAAAAGTTTACTTTTACAAGTTTCAAAATGTATAGGGTGTTTGGCATGATAGTTAGGACCATTGGTTAGAACCGTTTTTACCGTAGCATGTAAGAGCTTTATATTGTAACAAATTGTTTTATTTTTATTGTATCATATAAGAGCTTTACATTATTTATAATTGAGAAGTTGGTTTAGACTGTACTTGCCAAACTGCCTTATAATAATTATAACAAAAGGGACAATATGGCTTTTCAAATAGCGTTATACATTAAAGCACAAAATCAAATAACACATCAAATATGTTATTTTCACACTTTTGGTAGCAAGTATAGCATTAGCATTGACATTTACATTAAAAGATGGTCTTAGAATCATATTTATAGCGCACAAATGTTGTTTAAATTTCTTTACATCCTTTGCCTAATAGAATAACCTTGAGATTCTGTCACTTCGTTCTTTTTTTCTCTTGTTTAGTCTTCAAGATTAGTTGTAGTTTATGTGTGCTCATTTAACTTTCTTGGCAAGAATATCTGTTTAATACGAATCAGTAATCTAACGACGAAAGTTCAATGTATGACGAAGTAATGCCTCATCACTTGCAAGACTTGTTAAGCGTGTCTCAAACTTTTATGCGTGTCAAATTGATTTAACTGACTATTATTATTATTATTATTATTATTATTAAGACAAGTTTTTCTTTTGTTTCTGTTTTTTGCAGGCAAGTGATAAGGATATTGTTCCTGCCATTTATGTAACGCTTTAAACGTTATATGTTATAATCAATAATGCTGATTATTGCGGTCTGAATGATATGAATGTTTTTTGCAATTAAATCAGCCGTGCTAAAAAGAATGTGATTCCCATTTTTAATAAAAAAGAAAAATTGGTACATAAATTATTAAATTAGTTGGTGTAACATTTGAAAAACTTGCTTCTTAGAATTAGTCCTAGGGTTTCAAAATTTAAATACATTACATATGTGTGTTTATAGATTGTGAATTGTGATTAACATGGTGATTAAACAGAGAAACTGAGCTGTGATTGCCTTTCAATAATAATGATAATAATAATAATAACTAAATATTGAAAACTGATTTTGGATTAGGGCATTAGCTATAGACTACAGACAAATTAGTGCGACTTACTATATGGACTACACGGTAATGCCGAACTTTTCCGGCAGAATACCAGTGGTATTCTTTTTTTTTCCTTCATGTTATTATTAGGACTTCAAAGTTACCATGATTAAACAAAATCCTTCTCAAAACAAAATGATTAAACAAAATAAGGATAGTATATACATGAAAATATCTTCAACTGCGTGTATATACTTCAAAAATAAATTATATATATTTATGTATCTTTAATCTTGTAGATCATGATCTATATCTATATCTATATCTATATCTATAATATCTATAAGGTTATATAGAAGTGTGAAGGGGAGTTGCATCTTTTCTTTGCGTACTTCAACTTCATTCTTGCATATATACAGCAAAATTGTTATTAACTTTTTGCATGTACACTTTTACTATAATATTTGCTTTCTATCTTTTATTTTGCCTTCTTAAAGTATTTCTTTTTTCAATTATTCCTCATTAAAGTATTTTTTTTTTCATTAATTTTCCCCTTTAGATAACTTTTTCTCACATATGATCTTATTCAAATTTTTTTTTCACTTAGTGCGCTGAAATATTAAATTAATTTTACATTTAAATAATTTTTCTTAAATAAATCTTTACTTAAAATATTTTTCCCTTAGGATCTACTGAAATATTATTTTTTCACATAACCTTAATAAATATTCTTTTAATTATTTGGTCCATTAAAGTATTTTTTTCTCAAATATTTTCAATTCCATGTAAAATGTTATACTTATTGTTTTAAGGTGATGTTTGGTTTGATGGAATGAAAAAATATTAAGAATATAAATAAGAATACGATGAAATGAGAATAGGAATGGGTTAAATGGTATTATATATTCTTTTGTTTGATTATACATTTGAACTAATATTGGAATTACAATTATTATGTTTGTTAGCCATTAGAATATAATAGAATATTATAGTATATTACAGTGGGCGTAGCTCTTCATTAACAGAGTGAACCACTATAAATCTCACATGTTATTCTTGTTACAGCATTATCTTGTTTACTTCACTCTAATCTTGCACATTAACTCGAGCTAATAGGTTTATTTAACAGTGATTTAAAAGCCCAAGTTCCTTGAACAGAACTTTAACAACCCAATCTAGTATTTTTACATTTGATTGTAGATCAACCGTCTAAGTACTTTTATCAAGTTTCTGCATATTTTTTTTTTTTAAAAAACATTTTTGAAAACCAACAAATATATGTTACGTTTTAAAATTTGGGAGCACATTATTATATAGGTTATAATTTGTAACTAATCCTAATATGGAGCTTCTATTGACACCATTTGTTCTAGTTTTCATATGATTTATCTTCGACCACCTCTCATTCTATCTCTTACACCCTTCCTAAAATACCAAAAAAGCTCCTACACCTAAATAGTATTATTAATTTTCCTTTTTCCACCCACCCAAAAAATAAATATTCTTTCAATTATTTGACCCATTAATGTATTTTTTTCTCAAATATTTTCAATTCCATGTAAAACGTTATACTTATTCTTTTAAGGTGATGTTAGGTTTGATGGAATGGAAAAAAATATATATATGAATATAAAGAAGAATATGATGAAATGAGAATAGGAATGGGTTAAATGGTATTTCATATCCTTTTGTTTGCTTAGACATTTGGACTAATATTGGAATTACAATTATTATGTTTATTAGCCGTTAGAATAGAATAAAATAGTAATTGTTTTGACATAAATATCCCTTTCATTTGATCATTACTGGAATAGTAATTAAAGTAATTTTAGAATATTAAAGAGATTTTTTGGGGATAAAGAATTTTAACTAATATCAGTTGTGGAATGAAATAGTTATTCAATTGGTTAACTTTTGAAATAGTCATTCAACCATTTTGATGGAATAGCAATTCTATTGGAATTTCTATTCCTATGATTATTATCCAACAAACGTAGCAATGACTAGGTTTTAAGAATTATCATTTCATTCTGATGGTCATTCCATCAAATCAGATGCACCTAAGTGTTTAGATCTAAAACGCAAATTCTCTTTTACAAGTGAGAATAGCTCTTCTACTATTTTATTCTTCATCCACTTGCACGCTTGCTGTTACATCAACTACTTTTGGTACGTTTGGCAACCCCATTTTAACTATAAAGCTAGGATTGCTATATTTAAAACTTTCACATGCTGTAGTATAAAGTAAAAGTAGACTACAATGTAAAGCTCTCGTATGTTACAATAAAATCATTCTAATTTTTAGTTTTAACTGCGTGCTAAACATACTCTTTCTTGTTTACCTTTGTCATTTTTTCTTAAAAAAAAATTATTATATTATTTACCATTTAAGAATTTTGTCCAAAACATATTCTATCCATCTTGGATTATTTAAGCTTCATCAGGGGGTGTTGAAGCGCTTTGGGTCCAACAGTGGTGACTGAAACAGAACATTCTCCATATTTACTATCTTTTATATTAATCAATACTTCAAGTTGTGAATTTCTATATCAATTCCTTACCACTACTATGACTATACATAGGAGAAAAAGATGTATTTGTTCTTCAATTATTTCTTTTAACCATGTTAATTTCATACAACCCTCAATTATTTAATTTAATGAGAAAATAACTATAGATTGGCTACATTTTTTTTTTATAACACGAATACTTTATTTCACTAACAATGTTTTAAACATTGTCAGTGTATTATTATACATCTTCAAATTCGACTTAAATTATTAATTAAATATTAGCATATTTAATTATATAGTTTTAAAAAAATTATAATACATACCCAAATTATTGATGTGAAATTAAAATTTGACGTAATGTTCAAAATATTTTTTTCACAGACAAATAATTAAAAAAAAAAGACTCTTTGTAGTGGAACATTGTTTGTCATATATTTTCATAGAAAAACAATTAAAAAGAAACATGCAAATTGCAAAGTACAAAAAAAAAAAAATGTTACCAACGGAGACATGTCTCGATGCTGTGGGGATCAGATGAGGTCAAATATTAATGATGATTCATGGTTTTCATAGAAGAAAAAAACGAAGAACAAGAATAAAAGTGTTCATATTATATTGTTTAATTCTCTATAGTGTCAAGAACACGCTTATCAATTCAAAATCTTAATGAAAACGTTAGTTCTAGAGTAATAATTAGATTGACTATATTAATCAAGTAATCAAGTGGTCAGATGATTATCACTTGTCCAATCTCACTCAACAAGAGAAGTGAAGACACTACCGATCCTCCTCGTTTTAATTATGAAAACAAAAAAAAATTTTATTGATAATGTGACGTTTATATTAGTCACAAAGAAAGGACAGTCTCACACCAAGGTCAATTATAAAATTAATTTGATTACATAAATAGATGTAGTGAAGAACATTATCATCATAATAATGTCATAGAATGCCATAAAAAACATACATATTGATTGTTGTTGGATTAAAGAATACAATAATCGTCCTTTTCATTTTTTTATTTTTAAAGACGCCCTAATCGTCATGGGTTCTTTTGAATATGAAAAACTTGTGGTCCACTTTGAAACATAAAAGGCCTTGCAACATATACAAGACACATAATAATTAACGTGAAAAGTAATGCAGTTCTTATAACTTGCTGTGTAGTTTGAAGATAAGCGCCAACCTACTTTAAAAAATTGGAAAGGAAAAACCCACAAAAACATAAAAGCAAATAAAATTTATATATGAATTTTTTTGAAGAAATATATGTATCATATTGCGAAAATAAGGGCGACTAAATTTTAGATCAACATATTTTTTTTAACATTTACTACAAATAGGGACCGCAACTTGTGTTAATAAGTCATCTTTATGTCAACTCGTTTACTTCCCGTATCAAAAACCAACCCAAACACAACCCGTTTGTTAATCGTTTAAGTTGTGTCAACCCATATGATTTAAACTAAAATATATATAATAAATAATTGATACAATTATCTTATTTAACACGATCTACAAAATAAAATTTTCAATATTTTCAATATATTTTAAAACATAAAATGTGTTTTCAATGTGATATGTAAAAGCCTTACCACTCTATCTCTCTATTTCTCAAAATGTCCTATTAGACTCAATTCCTCAATCATTGTCGTCAACAACGTGTATTTCAAATATAAATGTGTTTTCAATATGAAAAAATTTGATTTTATTTTAGTTGACGGATTTTACGTTGCAGATGTAGAACATGTTTGAGGTGACATGTACTTAAAATTAGAAATTGACAATTATACGATATGTTGGTCTATGTTTTAATAGTTTTTATTCTTTTTTTATTGTGGTTTATAACTTTTTTTTTTTTTTGAATTATGGTTTATATCTTTTGTGTATTAATGATTTCTTATTTATGCTAGGTTATAATTTACGAAACTGCATGGGAACTCGGGTGGGTTGTCTAGATAGGTAGTTTTAAATCAACCTATCTCAAGTCGTACGAGCTTCATATGATATTGATCTAAGAAACTTTTTACAACGTTGTTAACTAAAAAGTAGAGATTCTACATTTGAAAATCTATGAATATCGTGCATTTATAGATGGCAAATTATATCATAATTTATTTTGAAACTGAGTATTATTATTAAAATTACCAAACAAGCAAAATCTGATCTAATATAACACAAGACAATAGTTATTTGCGTTCTTTTCATATCAAAACAATTGCCCACTAAAACACTTATCAATTTTTAATTTTTAAGGGCTTGCTTGCCAAAGCATTTTAGAAGCTGCTTTTATATCCCTAAGAACAAATGTTGCTTTAAGTGTTAGTTTGGTATTGTTGTATTGTGCTTTTGCTTTTGATATGCTATGCTACTATTGTGTTGTGTTGTGGACTAGGAACTAGTAGGCGTTTGCTAAATTTTTTTTCCAAGTTGTTTTGAATATCAAAAACAATATTGTAAGTGTTTGGTAATATATATATATATATATATATATATATATATAATTGCTGTGGAAATTTATAATGAAGAAAATATACATACTGTACTAAGCATATTTATAGTTTCAATCTTCAATTTCACCTTTTTCATGTTAACATACTTTAATATTTGTACATTAAAGGACTAAAAATTTAATTTTACTTTTAAATAATAATATATTTTTAGAAAGTAAAAAAATCACCCTAAAAAAGAGGGCATGATGACTTTTTAAAAAATTGTGTTATAAATAAATCAAACAGTTGGTAGTGATTTTTTTTTTAATTCGTTATGCAAAAATGGATAGACAAAAGTTATGTATTATTATTAAGGTTAATTTAGTAGTTTTTAATTATGACAACAAAAGTCGTAACAAAAACCTCTAACATGCTTTTCAAATTTTCTTGTTGGAAAATAGTTTTTAAAAACAACTTGACAAAAACATATTTATCAAAAACCATAAACTGTTATAGGCCAAATGGTTAAAGAAGCTAAAAACAATCTTTTAAAGTAATACCAATCCGGCCTAAGTGTTTGGTGCTTTGTCAGGATTGCTTTCGCCCTCAAAAAAACAATTCATACTAAGGCCATAAAATATGACTTCTCTGTAAAACTATTGAATAGATTTTGAAACTTGTATCAAGTTTTAATAAGACATTATAGACTCCAATCTAACATTTTTATTGCGTGTTAAAAGATTTAAAAATTATTTTCACTTATTTAAACTCTTTTAAAAATAGTTCCAAACACTCGTAGGCACAGATTTTACTTCTACCGGGCAAAACCCTAGGACCTAAGTATAAAGTAAGTATAACACATCAATTAGATCTACACATATTTTTTTAGAGAAGACAACAATACGACCATATATATATTATATATTTCGTTGGATGTTAAAGAATTCTCCTTTGTTAAATTTTTGCGCAGCAGCTTTTATGAGGTGTGGTAGCTAATAACAAAGGAGCAATCTAAATTTTAATGGCTCGATGGTTTTTTCTATTATCTAATGATTAAAAGGCAGGATATATGTACACAGAAAGGGGGAAAAAAAGTGTATTGTAGAATTTTCTCCACATTATGGTAAAATGTGTATTTGGTGGGACTACAGTACATTCCAATATTATTTTAAAATGTACATGCATCCTACTTTTTAACTATTAAGTGGGTGTTTGGAAGAGTGGTGGGAACCACTTTTACTGTAGTATATGAGAGTTTTACATTGTAGCAATTTTTTTTATTATTACTATAGCATGTGAGAACTTTTTACTGTTCATAACTAAGTTTGTGGTGAAAACTGAGTGGTTTCCACTACTGCCAAACACATCCTAAGTGATTAAAAAAAGAATACGAGCTCGTAAACTGTCACATAATAAAAGTGAACTATTCAAAGAATAACATCACTTTTAATGTCTCATCTAATCATTCAGAGTTAAAATGGCACATGCGTCCTAAAAAATGAAATTGTAATAAGGTTCCTACGCTCACTATTTTAGGTTAACAATTTTGAAAGAAGTTCTATAATCCTCAATATTATCATTAACCTTTGTAAATTGTAAGTCAAACATTTCCGGTGTTTTTAGCAATAAAGTTAAAATTAAAAATTATAATTATTTTACTGTAGTATTTAAAAAATTATGTTTTAATTTATTTTTATTTTATATTCTATTATGAGAAAGTTTTAATAATACATTTACAACCAAGTTGTCAGATGTATCTTTTCATTGAGGCAAGATGTGAGATTATCGATAAAAGGCATAAATATAATTAAGATAGACAAGACATGCAAAAAGAGAACCTTTTAGCCTGTAGGCATATTTGCCCACAAGCAGACGCCACTGGATCAGACTCAGACTCAGACTGCTCCACTTGCAAACAAACAAACACTTAAAAAGGCAACCCCTTTGGCCAATCCTTAGCCTACGGGGACCAAAAGTCGTACCAAACATTAAACATTTAACCGTATGTTTGATAATGATTTTTATTATATAATTTTTACGATAAATTTAATTATAAATAATATAAAATTTTTATATATTATAATAATAATAAAAAAATTATTACATTATAAAATTTTTATATATTATAATAAAAATGGTTCCTATTATCGATTCTCATTATTCTTTTTAAATACCCCTTAAATGGTCCTTTTTACTTTTTTTTTTCATTATTTTCCTTCATCCAAAATCAATGTAGGAACCCCTTAAAAAAAACAATCAATGTAAGAACATATATAATCAATGTACGAACCCCTTAAAAAAAAACAATCAATGTAAGAACATATATAATGTAATGTTAAATTAGTACTCAACTTTAATATTTAAATATGAAAATTATTTATTCTTAGTATTAAATTTAGCACGTGTTATACTCAATAATAGATTTAACATTAAATATAACATTTATAAATGCTATTAATTTGATGTATTAATTGTCTATTCATTTAACCAGTACAACATTCTTTTTAAATTATTTTAACGTTAAAACTTTTAAAACTTCTATTAACTTGAATGCTAATGGGACATAAACAAAAATAATATCTATCTTAAAAAATATTATGCATCGAGGCATAAATTAAAGAAAATCACACATTTTATTTTTAATCTCATGGCATTTAATTAGGATTTACGTTGTAGATGCTTTAATACAAACAAGTAACAATAACAATAAGAAACGAGACATACATTTAAGGCTAATCGGTTAATAGTTCATATTTAAAGTCCTTGTCACACTCTCTAAATAATCACTTGATCTCTTGATAGATACCTTTTTTTTTTTTTTTTTTTTTTTTTTTTT